>QWZN01000039.1:0-287636 GCA_003693225.1 Venturia aucupariae | reverse complement strand
CTCTACCTTGTTTTCCTTTCATAAAAGAAGAGTTGCTAGTATTTGGATAATATTATCCTATATAGTAATATATATAGATAGAGGTTAGGTGCTACTTCAGGTTAGGGATATTCCTACCTACTAACTTTACCTAATATAACATGGTAGTTATAGTATAGGGATAGTATATAGTTATAACCTACAAGCTCTCTTGCAGGTTATTAATTAATTAGAATATACTATACTAACAACTAGTCCTTTCTTTATTCTTTGCTTTATTGTTCTTGTCTTTTTATTGACGTCAATTCATACCTATATACCTAATAGGATCTAGTAGAGATATACCAATAGTTTAGTATACGGCGGCGGTCCTACTCTTAAGTAGTGGATTGCTCCTAATATACCTACTCCGCGCACTACCCCTATACCCTGTATACGGGGTAGAGAGGCCGCCTAGCCTAATAGGTATACAACTTTCTAGCCCGTTGCTTTTACCTATTATTATAGGCCAGGTTTCTCCGTTTTGAGGAGTAATAACGGCAAGGTGGCCTGCCTTATACCTTGTGCCCCCTACTAGGTAGAGAGACCTCCTAGCCTAATAGGTATATAACTTACTAGCCCGTTTTGTTTCCTTAGTATACGGCGGAGGTCCTCTACTTTTGTAGAGGATTACTCCTAAGGTACCTAATTTATGGCTTAGTATCTATATTGTCTAGGAACTAGCCCTGTAGCGGAACGACTTAGCTAAGATAACTTGAGAACGTTCTTCTTATAGTTCCGGATCCTATCCTCTTACCCGTAGCCGTGATCTATAGATCCCTCAGCTCCCGGAGATAGGGCGGTCTAGTTATCTAGAGTATAGGTTGCCCTAGGATCCTTGGAGGAGGCACCCTGGGGTTCTATTATACTAGGAACAGGTAGAGGTAGGATTTCTACTTGCCTACCGTTCTTATATAGGGGCGTTTCTAGCTCCCTATTCTGGTAGACTTAGGTACTAAGGTAGGCCGAGGCGCCTCGCATCTTATCTCTAGTCTATATTATAGTCTTATTAAATCGTATTCCTTTCGTCCTATTTGGTAGTCTCTACGTAGAGCTGTAGTATATAGCTTACTTAGGGATTTACTTACTTCTTTAAGTTTTTTATAGCTAGGAATATTCTAATCTATCCTATAATCCTTATAGGCGTAGGCTGACCCGCCTCGGCGTAGTTATTTTAGTACTTACTCTCCGGTTACTTTGCGGTCTTAAAAGATACGCAATAGACCCCGTCGAACGTTTCTCGTATCGTTGGTAGAGATATCTCCCACCTCGGAACTAAGTTACTTATTATAGTAAAGGTAGATCTAGTTCATATACTAATTAGTAGAAGTAGATCCCTAGGTTATATATATTGACAATATTACCCCTTTAGGCGATTGAGCTCCTACAGCTGACCTATTATTAGCTAATTACGAAATCGTAACTATAGTTCTAGTACTAGGCTACAATCTTAGGTATTAGCCTAGCTGCGCCTAGGTAACTAGTAAGGCTACTTAAGAACCTCTATCCTTAAGTTAACCTTCTTCTTTTAATAATAATATTAGTATCCTTAAGTCCTCCTATAGGGGAGGCCGTAGTAGCAACGTTAGCTTATATAGAGAGTAAGTTTCTAGCTCGCTTTTATTCCTAGCTTTTGTTTGTTTTGATTCTTAATCGAGTATTACTCGGATTCTAGAATTTTCTATATTAATAACGCTAATCCTATCGCGCAGGTAACGGTTAAAGGGCTGTTAATAAAATTAACTTCGACGCGACGTTTTATTTTATTAAATTAATATTAACTTCTTCTTCTTCCTTATAAACTATCTATCTCGCGCTAAACCCCTTACTATAGCAAACTCAACTCGTACCCCCGTTGCCGAAGTCGTCGCGTCCGTAGATAGCAAGATAACTGGTCGCATATACTATATATATATAGCCCTATAGGCAAGTAGTATAATGAAGACCCCGGGGGACAAAGCCGTAGGTACGCGTGAAAATACTTTAGTAAATCGGTATAAGATTGGTAGAAAGACACCCGCAGCTACGGCTTATAGTATCTATTCTAAAAAGGGTTAACGTTACGACCGTATAAGTTTGCTATTCCTATCTAAGAACTTATTCTTTTTTCTAATAATCTTTTTCCTAGGTCGAGTATTAATTCTCCGACTTCGTAGATACTACTAAGCGCTACTATAAGTCCTATCTCCGCGCTATTTGTATTGGTAATACTTTTAGTAGTAATACTTTGATTATACGAGCTAGTACCGAAGCTATATACTAGTAGTACCTCGCCGCCCGTGCCTAGGACAAGTAGGCCGTACCTAAGGTTAACCTTTCGTAGTCTAAGGAGGTTCTTTTAATAGTAGCCGACCGTATTATTGCTACCCTTTATAACCTTGGCCGCCTCTATACCGCAACGTATATTCTTTTATTTAAATTCTATTCTACTACTATAGCTAATTCTTTTTATAGTAAGTATACTACCTTTACCGTTAGTTCCGAGTTTACCCTTAACTTATAGATAATCTCTAAGTACGTCGACTTTGTTTAGGAGCGGTATAATAGTAGGAGAGGTATCTACCCGACCTAGGCTTTATTTCTAAGGTAAGAGGAGGCTATACCGTCCGAGAAGTCTATAGAATCTAAAACTAAGAGGGCTGGGGATAATAACGGGTATATATCTACGTAGTAGAGAGTTTGAATATCTAGTATTCTTTTATTAGGGTTTAAGTAGTCTTTTCTTCTTCTTTGTTTTGCGCTATAGTCGCGTCGCGTCTAGTCTCCGACCTCGGCCTGGCTCTATAAGTACTAGGCCTTTAAATTTTATAGCTTCCTTCTACCTTACTTTCTAACCGTAATCTTATCTTCCTGAAAAGACGTGACCGTTTCTTACCTACTACTATCCCTCTAGTCTCGAATAACTCTTCGATTACGTACTTTATATACCTAGGTTTTAGATTGGTATATAGGAATTTTACTTATCGAAAACTACTTCGGCCCTTAGACGGGACTTTTTAGCGCTAGTATCCCTTAGAAATATGCCGAAGTAGATCTGGGTCCTATTTTATACTATCTATATACGTAGCTTTATTCTCTATTAAGGTCCGCACCCTAATCTTAGAATTCGTTTCAATCTTATACTTTATACCTTATACTTACGTTCGGAAAGTCTTAATTTCTATATATAGTATCTTCTCCACGTAGGGAGCGGAATGAAAGAGTTAGCTTAGCTAGGTTATAGAAAGTTAAGATTCAATAGTACCCTATTAATAAATTATACTATCTTATAAATTCCGTAGAATTTTCATACGACTTAGTCGCTTATAGCTATTATAGATACCTCCTCGGCCTAGGAGATATCTCAATACGGAATATACTATACTATAGAAGTAAATTTACTTCTTACTTCTCCTAGATCTTCTTTACCTACCTCTTATAGAGGTTTTCTACCTCTTCTTCGGAGCTTTCTTAGCTAGCTATAGTTTCTACTACTCGATCTATAAGGCTTTTCGAGCTTCCTCGAAATCCCAAATTACCTTACTATAATTTACGAGATAGTCTGCCGGCTCCTAGCTATTATAGACCGGCGTCTAGCCTTCCTATACTACTAGGAATTCTTTTTTATTCCGGCGTATACGAACGTCGAGAACTTTCTCGATATTCTATTCTACCTACCCTTCGATCTCCTGCGGATCCGGCGGGGAAATACCTGGCTATACTAGGTAAGGCTCTAGTAGGGAGATATAAAACACGTTATAAATCGGGTATACTAGTAGAAGCTTTAGTTTATAGGCTAAAGTTCCAACAATCTTAAGTACCTCGAACGGTCTAAGATAGCGGAAATTAAGTTTCTTCTTAATCCGTTTTGACTTAATATTCTTTAAAGATAGTAGGACTAAATTACTAATATAGTATAACTTATTAATCCTCTTCTTGTTAGCCTGTACCGCCAAAGCCTCTATAGTATTGCGGACGGACTTAGCTAGTTCGGTACGTATTTCTAGAATTTCTTCTATACGTGCCGTTATATTAGGAATACTGCTAGCGGGCTTATCTATAACTAACTAGTTATTCTCCGGGTAGTACCTATAGAGAGCCTTATATAGAGATCTCTAAATAGAGCTATGCTCCGCCCGGTTATATATATTAGCTACTATCTATAGCTAGTACGGCTAGTTATCTATCCGGTAACTGATATAGCACCTTAGAAAATGTTCTAAATTCTGATTTTGTCTTTCCGTTTGTCCGTTAGTTTGCGGGTAGAAGGCGGTACTAAGCCTAAGCGTAGTCCTTATATATCGGCAAAATACCGACTAAAATTTAGAGGTGAATATAGGACCGCGGTCTAATATAATACCTAGTAGCGTTCCGTGGACGTCTAGCTAGTCTACCTAGAGCTACGCAAGCTCCGAGGTATTAGTATACTTTGAAATTATATAGTACTATGCCTATTTCGTATACTGATCGATGATTACTAGTAAGGTATTAATAACGGTAGCTCTTAGTAGTACCGGCGGCAGTTCTGTAATAAAGTCTATCGAGAATTCCTATATTAGCCGCGTAGGAAGAGGAAGTAACTTCAGTTTCCTATATAGAACGTACCGTATAATCCGCGACCTTTAATAGATATCGTAGTTGCGGCAGTACGCCTTTATATCCTTGAGCAATATGGGCTAAGTATATTAACGCCTAATATTAGTTAAGGTAGGTTTAAACCCTAAATGTCCGCCTGTAGCGGGGTTATTATAGTAAGTACGTAGGATCTATACCCTTACGGCAAGATCTTTCGGAACAAAATATACTCCTTTAAACGTTAGAACGCCGTAGTTATCTATAACCTAAGGCTTCTATAACGTCCCGGTAGGGTTACGTTCCGTATACTCTACCTAGGCTTTCTTCTAAACCTAAGGGTTATTCAACTAAATTTTCTTAAGTAGGTCTACTATTATCGTAGGCATATTATTATATACGTCGCTACCCTTAAGGTATACGAATACTAGTTCTACTAGCGTCCTATACTAGAAACGATCTACGAAACCTAGCGGGTCTCTACGAGGGGCCGGAGCCTCCTCCTCGTCTAAGGAATAACTTCCTAAGCTATCCTCAACTTCGCTAACTTCAATACTCGGGAATATCTAGACGGTCTCGGCCCTTGCCTTCGCCCTAATCAAGGCGATAATATTTCGAGAAACGTGTAGCCCAATTAAGCTCCTTAGGAACTTTAGCTATAACTAGATATAGGCTACGCTAATACCGTAGTTAGACCTTACTATAACCGAATTACGGAGTTTCTCCTATAATATCGGGAGTATTATCGAAGGAGAATTAACTAACTTTCTTTCGGTTATATAATCTAGGCGCTAACTGAACCCGTTAGCCGGGTTAAGCTTGCCGGGACGATACGTAATAATAAAGTTATATTTAGATAAGGCTTATACCTAACGTACTTATCTAGATATTAATTTCTTGGTAGATATAAACTAGATTAAGTTATTATAGTCGGAGAGGACCTCTATAGGCTCCGCTCTACCTACGAGGAAGTATCGGTATTCCTTAAAACCCTTTATAATTGCGAGCAATTCTTGGTCGTGTATATTATACCGTGTTTCTATAGGAGTTATCTTACGCGACTAGAATACTACCGGATACTATAGCTAGCTAATACCGTCTAGGAACTTCTACGAAAATACTATACTTATAGCCTACCCTGACGTATTAGTCTCTATTCGGCGTAGCCGCGAGATATCGAAGTGTTAGAGTATAAAAGCGTAGGTAAAGGAGCGCTTTAGTTTCTCGAAGGAGGTAGTAGCTATATTATTCTATAGCTACTAGGGGAAGTTCTTTCTATTAGTACTACTAATTAATAAGTCTGATAGACCCTTAGCCACCCTCGAGTAGCTATCGATAAACTATTAGTAGAAGTTCGTAGTTCCTAGGAAACCTGTATATCCTTATAGTTTCTTAGTACCGGCTATTTATTAATAGCCGCGACCCGACTCTTCTCTATACTTATACCGTTAGTACTTAGAATATACCTAAGGAAGTCTACTTCCTTAATATAGAAGTCGCATTTGGAGAGCTTAGCGTACAGGCGGTACTACCGCAGCCTCTCTAGTACCTAATAGACGTCTCTCTCGTAGTCCTTTTCTTCCGTAGAGAAGATTAGGATGTTATTAATAAATACTACGTAGATTATATCTACTAACCCTATTAGCGTATTATTGATATATACCTAAAAGATAGCTAGGGCGTTCGTTAGCCCGAATAGTATAACGTTATATTTAAAGAGTCTATAGTAAGTCTAGAAGGTAGTCTTCTACTCGTAGCCCTCTTTAATTCTAATACGATTGAACGTATCCTGCAGATCTATCTTAGAGAAGACGGCTATACCGCTAACCCTATTAATTATCTCTAAAATAAGGGGTAATAGGTATCGGTTCTTCCTTATTACCTTATTTAGACCCCGATAGTCGATATATAGGCGTAGGCTCCCGTCCTTCTTTGGTACGAAGATAATAGATACTCCTACCGAGCTCTTTAAGGGGCGTATCTAGCCTTTCTTTAGGTACTCCTCGAGGTACTCCCTTAAAGCCTTGAGCTCTAGCTCCGAGAGGTTATATAGTAGCCTAAACGGTACCGGGGACTCTCTAGTATCGATCTTATAGTCCTAATCTATACGTTTAGGTAGGACCTTAGAGTCTTCTTTACTAAATACTAAGCCGTACTCTCTATACGCTCGGATATCTATCGGGTTAACTCCTCCGCAAACCTTGCCTATAGTAGAGGGTTTTGTAGTCTAAATCTATATTAGGTAACTATAGATCTTATCCTTAGCGCTCCGCTTTAGGACCTTCGCTATAGACTCGGCGGATATAATCTTCTAATTCTTAGGTAGATTATCTGCAACGCTACCCTTACTAGGGTACGTAAAGCTTATAGGGTCGGTTTTCTAATTAAGAACTAGTTCTACGAGCTTGTACTAGGGGCTTCCTAGTAGCAGGCGGTACCTAGCGATATTTACGGTAACTAAGACGACTTCTTACTACCTCTATTCGCCGAGCGCGTCTCGTACCTCTAGCTGTACCGTATACTCTCCGTAGACGGCTAGGGGTTTGCCCTTAATTAATAACTACGTATCTAATAGAGGCCTTAGGTCTTTTAATCCCTAGAGTACTATAAGATCTTAGGAGATTAGGTTGATAGGTACTCCGGTATCTACTAGAGCGGGCTCTACGTCTTTACGACCGGCTTACTAATACTTAGCTAGGACCCTAAGGTTGGAATCCCTAGGCTTCCTACTTAGCCCGATAGTATATACGCTCGCGAGGTCTATTAGGTCTACCCTTTTCCCGGCGTACTTATAGTACCCTTGGGGTTTAGGTAATTATAGGACTTATAGCTTGTTAAGCTATAGGTCTAGCAACCTCTCGGCGTTACTCCGCCCTTGGCCGTACTAGAGGAACCGGAGCCCTAGGGGTTAGTAGGCTTCAATATCTTCGAAGTAGGCTACCCTTCGCTCTATATATTAACGCGGCGGCGGCGCTTCTCGCTAGACTCGCTACTAGAGCGGGAGGCGGAGAACTACTTATTACTAATTATAGAGATACTAACCCTAGAGGACTTAGCTAACTAAAGCTATTCAAGCGTCTTCTTTAAGGTATCTAGTACCGTGCGGTTAGGTATACGTACCTAGAATACCTTACAAAGAGAGGCTTCAACCTTAAAAAGTAATATATAGTATTTCTAAGGTTTAGGTAGCTTAGCTACTATACTGGTCTCGGTCAAATAGGCCTCTAGATACTAAGCGAAGGCGGAGACGCTCTAGCCCGGCAACTACTTTACTATCTAGAAGTTCTCTCCTACCTTATTCTACCTCTTAATTAGATCCTCGACTTGATCTAAGTACTAGGTACTAAACTCCTCCTAGGTAACGTTACCCTTACGGGCCGACTAGAAACTTATCTATAACTAGACTAGTAGTCTATTAAGGAGAGCTTCTACTAGTTTAACTCTATCTACGTCTACCTTAGATACGTCGCCCTTATACCGCTACGGATACTCCGCGAAGTACTTACTTAACTTATAGAGGAATACCTTATATCTAGCTATATTATCGCCTTTATACTTCAGAGGTATCGGGTAGTAGGACTTTGGGAGCTAAGAATTACCCTTATAGCTTTTCTTAGCTAGTCCTATACTACTAGTAGCGGCTAGGGCTAGCTCAGCTTCCTTAAGACGGACCTATAGGGTTATAGTCTTTAGCTAAGCTTCTAGCTTAGCCCTCCGAGCTATCGACTCTAGGTTGTTCCCTACTATATCCTTAGATAGCGTCTTAGGAGTAGCCGGGATAACTAACTTGGAATCGGCGTCCTCGTTAATAACTAGTAGGTCCTTATAGGAGGCCGCTTTATCCTCTAGCTACTACTACGTATTAGCTTTAGGATTAGTAATATTATTACTAGCTTCTACGCTCTAGTTGCGTATCTTAGGTCCTATAATCGTTTAGGGGAAGGTCCGATCTCTAATAGTACTAACGTAGTATACTCCCTTAAGGGGTAGAGCGTTTATAATATAAGAATACGTAGTAGCACTATAGGGATAGACGTATTAAGAGAGAAAGGGGATTAAATATATATATTTAGAGTAAACGCTAGAGAGGAATCTCTCCTACGTCTAAGTAATAAGATATCTACGTGTACGAAACTAAGGCCGCACGTGCCTTAGTACGTAACCTAGCTTAGTACTAGACTAGTATCTAACCTATATCTAACTAGTCCCGGAGTCTAGAATAGGTCATAGATCCTAATATAGGGTGTTAGTAAGACTACTATACTCGTATAACTAATAGAAGTAGTTTTTAAACGCGTATTCTATTACAAATATAGTACTATACTATATATAGTAATACTTAAATAAACGTTTGTAGTAAATATATTTATATAATATCTAGTTTCCTTTTAGATCGAAGTTGAGAGAGTAGTAATAGTAGAAGTATTTACGCTAGGACTTATTATATAGTATATTATTTATAGAAATATTATCTATACGCAATTATACGCTTTCAACTTCCAAGTAGAGTAAAGATACCGTCGAGTACTAGTAAGATAATACTAAAAGAGGCGCCTTTCCCTTAGGAACTAGATACTAAGAGGTACTTATCGTTAATAACCTAGCTAGACTACCTAGCGCTTTAGCTAATAATCTAGGCGATTCCCGTTTAGTAGAATCTAGAAAGGACTCTAGACTTTTATTAGATTATAATCTTAAATAGTAGAGAATAAATAAAAGCTCGTACTATACTTTTGATCTACCGCTAGCCTATTACTAGTCTAGAGAAGCGGTCCGTTCCGCTCTATTTACTAGCTACTTAAAGAGGAACAATTGGACGTTTTTAATAAATATATAGAATATCTTTTACACGATAGCGTAAACCTAATAGAGTTACTTTAAGTAATAAGCTAGCAACGGATATTACTATATATAAGTAATAGGCTTAAAAGTTTAGCGTACTAATAAGCGTTTGTTTCCGCCTAATAAAACGAAAGAGGGAAGAAAATCAAGCTTTAGATACCGGTTTGGAAAAGATATATAGGCTTATCGTCGTATATACTAATAGTAGACCGGGAAGTGAGACTACTTCAAATTAAACACTACGTAGAATAGAAGAGAAAGCCTAGAAACTTACTAATATTACGTAGATACGTATAGCTACAATGTAGGGGGGTAAAACTAGTAAAGACTAGCTCGATAGAAAGGCTTAAGCTATTAATAGAGGCTGAAACAAGAGGTATGGAACGCTAATAGCGAGTGCCACGCCTTATAACGATTTCCCAGGCCCAGTGCAAGTGGATATTTTTAGAGAAACGGAAGATCGATAAAATATGAGCCGACGTTCGTTACGGTCAACGGAATGACAGTCATTAGAACTCCAGTGGGAATTTAGTCGTCCACTGGGATTTCCATCTCGTGTCCCTCAGGAAAACCTGGCTGCTGTTTGAAGAGGCTTCTGTATAGTACGCTAGATATAGAAGAGATCGTCTCCCTTGCGAATCTGTTGCCTTACTTTGGTTATTCTATTGCAGGTCATTCGTTATATCCTCATTCCCTGTACAGGTCCGCTTCTCACTTCTTTCCTACCGACTCCATGGTTCTCGTGCACGAAGTGCAGATGGAAAGTCAGCATCAAACCCAGTGCCTCCAAACCAGAGCTCACCCAGTAAATCCACTGCTAGTTTGAACCAGATTTCAGTCCACCGTCTGTTGCCATTGCCACAATCGCAACGACTATGGTGGAAGACAGCAGAAGGCTAGTCACATCGTTATACGGAAGACAGGGTGCTACTTCGTAAAGAAAATGTTCGATAGATAAGATTTCCTTATTAATACAACATGGATTCTCGGCATTAAAGGGCGAATCGAAAAGGCTAATACCTAGGAAGGTCAGTATGCTCTCGAATACAAGTGAAGTGTTCGACCCCACCTGTTTTATGCGAGATCACTGCCTTTTTCGAGCTTTCGAAAAGGAGCCGGTACCAAAGCACGCGATGGGATAGGATATGTCTCCCTTTTCATCTCCAATGACAGCGTATGCGAATGCTATGAGCGGAGTTTTCGTGTTGAAGAAGAGAAGGGAGTGCACGAAGCGAAGTCAAGCCGCCCCACTTCTTCTGTCCCGGGGCGCTGCCCCGTTTCTGAACCACTCCCGATCACAAATGTTCAACAGTTCCTAGAGATAAAATAATCTTAATTCAGGATTCAGCAGCATCTCGTTTGTTAGATAGATCATCTCCCTCGATGTTGGGGGGAGGGGGGGATTTCGTTAGATTTAGTTTCGATGATTGTCTAGCAATTTGGGAGAGTACTGATCTCTCGATTTGTTGGCCATATCGTGTTTGCGTTTACTGGTACCAGGTCGAATAGAGCTACTCTGAAGCGGATCATTAAACGCGACGTCGAGTAGACTGTTGTTACACTCGGCTATTCATGAGTGCCAAATTCCTTTCGAAAAGAAAGACAGATTTGGCAGAAAAGAAAGAAAACACAAAAAAAGCAATCTCATTATCGTCGCCGAATCTAATAGGGTATCAAACTAAAAATGCCTAAATCGAAACTCCAAGGTCAATAAAACCCCATCCTTGATACGAAAGAGAAACCAACAGACCGACGACCATTGTGCAGGAAGTGTCGAGATCAAGTGCCAGCATGGTACATGGCATACCAACTGACACCGCTGATAATGAGAGCCAACCCAGCATACCCGCGCATATCGAACAAATAGTCGGTAGCCTTCTTCTCAAACGCGTTGACCTTTGCAGTCGCATTCGTCAATGGTATGTCAACCGGCGCATGATCGAAACAGGTTGCCAGGAAAGCGGCATCGAGATCATCCACCATAGCCTTGAACCTATCAAAAATATCCTGTGATTCAAGCATGATGTCGTCGTGCTGAGCGGGTGTAAGGATGTGTTCGCCGTCGTTTAGCCTTCTCTTGAACTCTGCCTTGATGTCTTCGCCATCTTGGTCGCTGTTGAAGAACCAGAGGCTTAGACCGATGTTTTCGACTTCTCTTAGTTCTTCAAGTGTGGGTTTCCCGTCGGGCTCGACCGCCTTGACCGGTTCCACGGGTGTTGATGCCGTCCAGAAGTCCTTGCCAGCGCCATGAAGTTGAGCGCGAATCCATCGGCCTCCGGAGAAAATGGCCATATATAGTGTCCAAGCATACGCGACAAGGAGATGCGGATTTGCATGCAACTCAGAGCGTATGTGCGCAACGAACTCCTCAACAGCCTTGCCTTTCTTCAACCCATTGAGAACTTCATTCGCACGCTCCATGCCCTGAAAATACGCCGAGTCGGCATGTATCCGTTGTGTACGCGCGAGTCCTTGAGGCCGCAACGTCCGTAGGTAGGAAAGAATATCTGCTGCCGAGCCAGTTGGATATTGTTCATCGAGCGCTTCCCACGTCTCTTCAAGGCCCTTATTGATGCCATCCACACCAATAAGTTCATCCCATACTTTCTCGAACGCAAGAAAGATCTGTGCAAACTGCGCGATGCCGCCAGCGTAGATTTCAGGACCAGAGGTATTCGGAGGGAGACAGAGTTGGAGACGAGAGGTGATAAGGCGGTTTAAAATGGTATGATGGGAACTGTCGTAACTATTAGCTGAGGTGTTGGTACGTAGAAAGCGCAACTCCACTAGGGAGCAAAGAAAAATGCCAAAGTCACAGATCCCTTGCTTCCTTCCTTCGGGTGACATACCGCGTTTTGGCGTTGATCTGGGCAGAAAGCGGATCGTGAAAGCTGGATTCGAGCATGGTTGCAAACAGGATCGACGAAAGGGGCGGTATTCTTCACGAGACGGTCAGAGCGTAGAAATGCGATGAGTACCCAACAAGAAGAGCGAGCAAGCGGAAATCAACAAAGGAAGGGGAATGGCCAGGCCTATATGGCCGTTTGCAAGGGCCGGGTGTTAGACAAGGCCGGGCATGGGACGTTGCGATGTGATTGTTGTTCAGTCATTCGATGCTTGCACGAGATTGCCAGCCAATTGCGCTAGGCTAGGCTGTGTCACGAGGCTGCTTTGCCACCTCTTCTTCAGCCTAGCCAACGAAGAAATTGAGACATTGACCACTGTGGCTTCACCATTCAGTGCCCGTTCGTGGTACAGCTGAAATGGGATTGATACTCGCAGCTTCAGATTTATATCAATAGATTTTCTGGACTTTTCAAGAAAGTGGAGAATTGGTGGGAATCGAACCAAGCAACCATATTCATACATTGTTGTACCACATCGATACCATCTAATCAAAAGCCCCCCAGAACTTGAACATCACCAGCCTTCTAGCCCAGCAGTTACAAATCTCAAACCCCCATTCCCCAACACCGTCCAAAATTGCATCTCCAAAACAAAACCCCCATCAAAACCCCCTCCACTTCGCCTTCCACGTCCCCCTAGGTTTCAACCCTCTCCTCCCACCACCCTGATTCCCTAGATTCCAGAATCCCGCCCCTCTCATCTTCGGCCTGTGCCTCCCACAACCTTGATTCTCCTTTGGCCAAAGTTTCGCCCTGGAATCTTGACCTACAGGCGTCCCGCTCCGGAATGATCTTTGACGATCTGGGTAGCTTCGATTCTTGGATGGAAGGGGAGGTCTCTTCGCTTTTGGTTCCAGGGATGAAGCGGAGAGCTTTGGAGAGGAGCGAGTCGCGAAACTAATGTGTTGGTGCTCTTGTGAAAGATCGTTCGGGGTGGTAGTAAGGGTTTGTGCATCCGAATTGACAGACGCCTCATGGGGATTCTGCGCAATCTCCTCTTGCTTTTCTGGATCGGTGGCGTCTTCTGATCCCACGCTTCGAAGGGAATCAGTCGCCTTCTTTCTCATCTTTGACAACTCTTCTTCATGCCTCGAGACCCTCGATCTCCCCCTCGCCTCCTCATCACCCTCGTCAACAGACCCACTCGACGCCGTCATCGAAGTATCCACCCATCTCACCTCACCCTCTTCCCCGCGAGCAAAAGCATCACGAATCCTTTTCGGTGTCCCCTTGAACCACAACTTAGCCCTATGCCACCTACTCGTCACTCGAGGCGTAGGCGGCATTACCGTCCGCGCCTCCACCCTCCTCAAACTCTGACCCGCCGATTTCGTCTTACCAATCTCACTAGGCGTAGGCGTCGCTTTCATACCCATTAAATGCTGACTCAGCGGTACAGTCATTATTCCCTTCGTCCTCTCCGTCGCAGGACGAGTGGTGAGTACCTCAGAAGCAGTAGCAACAGCTACCATCGACCCATTCAACGAAGCAGCATCACCACCACCATCACCATCACCATCAGCTCCCCCCTCAACAAACCTCCCAGCAACCCCATCATCATCAACAAAACACCCACTCCCCTTCATCGAAGTACCCCCAAACCAATTCCCCCTCTCCTTCCCTCTCAACTCCCCAAACCTCAAAAACTTCGAATCGCGCCTCTCAGGCACCAAAACCTCATCCTCGGATGAATCTTCGGCATCATGGAACATGTAGTCGAATGTTGGAATGGGAGTAGTGGTAGACGTCATCGTCATCGTCATCGTCGTTGGAGCCGAAGCCGTATCGCTTATCTCGTCATCATTTCGAGGAGTCGCGAGTGGTGGGGTTTGACTATCGAACGAATTCATTGCTGGATGTTCGGAAGAAAGCATAGTAGTCGTTTCTCCAATTCCAGGAGCGTTTATGAACCAGGAGCGTAAAGGTTGTCGAGCTAAGCCCCGTATCGTATTACAAGGTGAGTTCTTCCGAAAACCTTGAGTCGCTGAGATACCGTATATCGTCTTAACCCGATATCGTCGTCGTAAAATGATCCAACAGAAGAAAGAAAAAATGGAAAGGTGAAATTTTTCATTTTATTTTTCTTCGCCGCCGTCGCTCTGACAATCCTGCCAACCCAGCCAATCCTACCATCCTGACAGCGAAGAGAACCTTGGGTCTGTCTTCGCTTTTCCACTCATCATGGGAAGAACGGTGGTAAACCCACCTGTCAACCCAAATCCGACTCACCTTCACACCCACATCTTGAAAAAGGGGACTACAACTCAATATTTTCAAGTCATATCAGATTCAACGCAGGAATCCTAGAATCGGCTCTTCCAAAGTCAACAAAACATCGGAACAAAAAGAGAGAATCCATTTAGGAAAATATCTTTCCACGTTACCCACTCACCGTCACGCTCACGCTCACACCGCCGGAAAACGAACAGAACACAACATTAGTATTGATTCGGATAGTGCCAAGATACATACACCAGCTCTAATCTCATCCCCAACTCTTTCATAAACATGATTCAAATCGACCGCCGTTGTGGTATATCAGCAACTCATTCCTATCGCGACAAAATTGCTTCACAATACCGGGCCGCCCAGAGCATTCCAAAACTACCAAAGTTCGGGTCCAAAAAAAAGTCAACAACGCGGTACCATAAACGTTAGTGGGGATATCTGTTCCCAACCCCGTGACCGTAAGAATCGTTCAATGCGTCAGGATGGTTTCGTAAGGAGTGTATGTACAAGTGAGAGGTATGTCGAGCAGAGTCATGCAACATGCAATCGCGATGATCCACTCGTGTGAAGTCGTGGGTGCTTATACCAAAGCAAGGTAGCCACCCAGCACAAGCGATGCAATAAAACCGCAACCAAGCTGTGCAACGTTCTGTATACTGGCTGCACCTGAGTTATCGATGTTGTCGAAAGGACTGCCGCCTCCGCTATTGGTGTTGCCTGATCTTATCGACTCCGCTTCGGCAGGTGATGTACTCGTCTTGCTCGCCGATGTGGATTCCGCTTGTGATGTCGCCGTAGCGCTAGGCGGCGGTGGTGCGCTGACCATTGGAGATGTTAGGGGAGTAGATTCCGACTGTATCGTTGATAGTGTTGTGCTCTGTTTCGTCGGAGGAGCTGGTGTCGTGAGACTGGTGGCGTCACTTGAGGTTGATGCGCTCGTCGGAAGCAGCGTCGTTTTCGTGGTCAAGATCGATTGTGATGTTGGCATCGGCAACAGAGGTATTGTTGTGCTGACTCCCAAGCCCGTCGTTGTCGTTACCACAGCCACATTACACAGCACCTGTATCGCCTTGCCTAGTTTGAAGAGCCCAACAATGCTTGTCTCTGCCACATCTGCCGCCTGGCAATTGTTGGCCACCAGCGCGTTGACCTGGACCAATCCTTCCAAACAAGCTTTGGAGCATACCGATTTCTGGAAATCGTCGAAGGTGCATCCTGCGATCTCTTGGGAGTAGATTTTATTGCATTGTGCAGGTAGATTCGTGGCCTTTGGCGTGAAGTCGGAGAGAGCGACAGCAGACGCTTGAGCAGAGAGTGATAGTAGTCCGAGTAAAGTCCTCCGTGGTTTTCGTGATAATCGCATGGTGTTGTGGTTGTGCTGTAGGGTCGAGTAAACGCCTTGGGTGCTGAAGCACGTCACAAGATTGATTGATGCGTATGCGCAAAGAGACTGGGGATAGAGAGAGTCTGGCTGGGGGTATAATGGAAGTAGTAAGTCCTGCGAGAAGGCTGTGAGACATGGGGTGTAGGAAGGATGTTCGGACAGTGTACTTACGAGGCCTAGGCTGCTTCCCTGCTACAAAGCAGTTGTCTGGTCTTTGTGTCTGAAGGTATTGTTTGGACAAGGTTTGGCTCGATGTGGTCGTCCCTCTGTAGAGCTAGTGTTATCGCGGGGTTGCTGTTGCTCTTGATAGCGGTACGAAGTCCTTGTTCTCCAGTTTTGATTGTATCTAGGAACCGAAGGAGAGCTGGATCCAGTTCCCAACGTCACTCGTCTGCCAGAAAATCCAATGGTTGTAAGTCTCCCGGATCTCTTCCCACCCGTTTCTTATGCGTTTGGCTCGTCTTGCACCCCGATGGTGCAAATGTTTCAAGTTTCGGTCCAATCCCGTCAGCTTCACAGGAACCCAAGCGTGAGGCTTCTCAAATCTCGAGACCGGCAAGTAGATGTACAAGTGAAAATGTGAGTAGGACAAGGAGAGGGCAAGAAGCAAGCGTGTAGTAGAAAAGGGTCGGGCTGTGGATAGGTAATGGTGAGCAACAATAGGGAGAGGGAGAGGGAGAGGGACAGCGACAAGATAGTCCTACAGCTTCTGCGACACGGATAGTCTACATCTGAGATGCTAGAGGTACCAACGGGGGCGACAGATGATCAATCGCGAACAGCAAATGGCATCCATTTGCCGCCAGCTGAGGGGACTCGAGTGTTTCGAGTTTGTGGGCATAATGGCCGTATGATGTTCAGTCGACTGGCTTGACACCCATCACGTATGAAACGCGAAGAGGTCACAAAGCTGATGGTAGTGACTGGTGCGTGGTGGTGATTGGCTCATAACATGTCAAACATTGGCGCTTACCTATATAGCCTTGACGCGAGTTTCGCAGAGGCTGATGGCAGCACGTGATGTAGTATGGGTGCCAGTTTATCAACCCCGTGACCGTCATAGTACTACTATACGCTCCCTAGTTTGCTTCACCTCAGACCATGGCCTCCCTCCAGCGCTTCGTGCCGATACCTGCCGCTACCGATACCGATACCGATACCGAAGATGGGGGTAACTTTCAGCCTCATCATCTTCATCTACTACTAGTACCCAGTACGTATGAGCCTGAGGTAAGTATCAAAGCATTCATCGAAATCTCAAGCACCACCTGCATCTCAGGCTGCCAGCGTCCTGGTCCTGATGGACATGAAGGTTGCACCTGCACCAGCGATTGGTCATCATTCGCGATTTGGATGGTGCTGCTAAATGTTGAAACTGTATCTCAAGGCACGAAAATTAAGATGTCCCGACCACCGATGTTCTCGCGGCTTGTTGCTTGAAGTAGCGAACAACTCCAAGGGCAAACCAACACATGCGTATCACAGTAGGTATCCATCGTGGAGCGGAGACAATCTATTTTTAGACGAGATCATCACTGTGCATCTTTCTTCATCTGACTCCAATCCTCTTTCATCACCAGCACATCTTCTTGAGGGTACATGATGCTACTTTGAAATATTTACAAACACGTCAACACAGTACCTCCACAGGTAGGAGTAATAGACTGTAAGAACGGGAGCCAAGGCAGGCATATCAGCTATCATCATGTCTGGTGATGTCACATCCAAGAAGGGTAAATAGCTATGTCGTTCATACGTCAGTTTCTCCACCGTTGAGTCAAAAACTTCACGATAGAGATGTTCCCGTCTCTTGATAATCTCTCATAATTCAAGTCTGATATTCCATTTCTCAACCAACAACTTCACTTATACATCTTAACCAAGCCACAACAAAATCAACTTCTCAACATGTCTTATGCCCCAAGAACGGCAAGCATTACCCCTCTCCTCGTCATGTCCAGCCCACTAACTCACACCCAACAGACCAAAGAACCAGCCCCAAGCTCAATCGAAGAATCACCCGGCGAAATCATCAACGACTCCCTAGCAGCCGACTCCCTCAGATCAGGCGGCCAATTCGCAGACGGCCACGCAAGCATCTCAGGCCAGAAAGCAGCCGGTTCAACAGCCGCGAACAAAGACACATCCAGCGCTACAACCCTAGGCCCAGCCCCCGACGCCGAAGCCCGCCTAGCAACAGAAGAATGGAACGAATCGGCATCTCTAAACGCAAGCAGGAATCTGAACGAGACGAAAGGGGAATACAACACCGTCGGAGGAACAGGATCAGCGCACACAATTGGCACAGCACCTAGTGCGCAAGGCAGAGATGGAAGTAAAGGAGAGCAGCCCAAGGGAAAGAACTTGACGGAGGGGGGATTCGATGAGGGAGCGTCTAATGCTAGTTATGTAGATGTCGAGTCTGGCAGGAACCCTTCTCGATTTGCTGAGTTGGAATTTGAGAGGAGGAATGCTGGGGGCTTGGTAAGTGAGGGGAGCATGGGATCGAGAGTTGGTGGTGTTACGGACAAGGGTCAGTATGGCAATCTGGACAGAGACGAAAGTGCGTAGATTTGCTGGCAGGGGTTGTAAGGGTTATAAAAGCTCATAATTTATGAACTTCTGCCCTTTTACTTCATTATCTAGTTAGTCTTGCAATTCCCAAAGTTAATATCAGTGTTAGAGTCGTCCTATTTTCGTCTACTTCCACCAATAGGAGAGGGAGGAAGACTGAATAATTCACGACACTGACATTAGAAGCAGCTTGAGTCTGAATATAAGCTTTTGGTACTCATATACTCAGCTAAGTCCCAAGACACTATTTTTCCTTCCTCGCTACATCCTCCCTTCCCATCTCATTGTCAACAAAAGCGAGTGTACCATCCCAACGCCACTCAAAACCCAATACCAAAAGCGAATGTATACTACTCACCATCCACTAACTCCCCACCACCGGCACCCCCAATCTCAACACTCAACTTCACCCCCAACCCACCACCACAACTATCACAATCTATCTAAGCTTTAACACACTTCCAACTCGAACTCTTATCATCAATCCACCCAGGTAAATCATCACTCCCAGTAACATCAAAGCTAAACCCAGTCCCAAGACACTTCTCCTCGACCCAAACGGTGCATCGGAACCCAGGCTTTGCCTTCCCGGAGCTAACGACGTTATTAAAGCCTGTACCTTTTAGGTTCTCGCAGGTTCCGACGGTGGAGGAACCGGTGAATTTGAGACCGAGGAATTTGGTGTTTTGCCAGAGGTCTATGAGTTGGGTTTTTGTTGCTGCTGCTGCTGTGGCGTCGGTTTGGGGGGTGGGAGTGGGGGTAGCGGTGACGGTGATGGGTAGGGCTGAGATGGCGATGGTGAGGAGGGTTGTGAGTTGCATTTTGGTGTTGTGGGTGGTCTTTTGATGGGTTGGGTTGGGTTGGGTTGGAGTTGGGTGTTTGTAACTGAGGATGCGATGGAGTTGCGAGGAGGCTGAGAACTGTTGTTTTGGACTGTAGAGGGGAAGATTCTGATCGTTGTTGCTGATGCTCTTTCACCTCTGTCCTTTCTGTCCTCTTATACCTCTCTCTCACTTCATTTCTGCTGTACTAATTCGAGCTTCTTACGCTGGTCTCCGGGACGCTGACAGCAGGCATATCACCAGATCATTGTCATCAAGTAAGAATCCGGAAGAGTTGACCTCAGAATAGTGGCTTACTAGAATATCGTGACCTGCCAAATCTCGGCGATCTATTCCTGGCTGGGCATCCATTACACAAGGACTGGGACCTCGGTCGCACAACCACGTAGAAGGTGAGCTATTGGACGGACTGTGGCGCTTTGTAATTTGATGACACTATTCTATGGTAGTGCTGGTCAGCTCCGCCAGGCTTTGTGATTGAGTTGACTAAGGTGAATACGCCAAAGTCCTGGCTGTGTTCCCATTCTTTATGTAAATCTTTGGCAGAGGTGCATCAACGGCCAGTTTGAACTGGCAGACCGGACGTCCCTACCAACGAAAGCGTGTCCAGGAGTAAAGAAGCACTGCATATCGAAATGGAACGATCTGAGGCAATGAGACGTGGATCCAGTGGTCCACTACACTGAGACAGCTGTGCGGATGATGGACTCTGGTCGTAGCGTTCGCGAACAGGTTCTTTTCGAGAAATGAATGAGAAAGTTCCTAGGATAAGTCGCGGGAATGAGTAGCAATTTCCACGAGCCATGTCAGAACTTTCAGTATCCACTTTGTGCAAGAATTTGATGTAAAACCGTCCGACCCAAGCATAATTAAGGCGCATATTCCCTGCTTTCCAGATGCTGAGCCGGGCGAAGATTCTGTCTCCTATGTCGGAGCGATTAGGTTTATAGAAGTCAGTGAACAGGGTAGTTATCGTCTTCTCGGAGGTAGTCCTTTCCTCATCGCAGGCAGCATACGAAGGACAAGTCTGGGTCATAAATGCAGTGCTCGCTGGTATCCTTGAAAGGGTGCTCGAGATGATGCCATGCCAGACAATGCTTTACCGAAGCATGAGCATCTTACGGATAATGCCAGCTTCTATGGCTAATCAATCTGTCTCACAGAGGCAGGAGTTCGAAGACTTGCAACGTATGTGTCGATCTAATGGATTCTGCAAGCCTTTTGAACCCTTCGCCTCAGAAACATGATCGTTGTTATTTGGCTAGCCTCTGCCGTGTAGTTGCCCTGCTTACCAGGCCAAACGAAGAACCGACTAGTCGGAGTGGTGGACGGTGTGCATCATCTTGAACTTGTGGTTTGCTCCCGGTCATATCATCCCGACTGTTATAGCTTTTCACTACTCACAACATCGGGAAGAGCCTTGTCGTCGAAATAGAGAAGGACAGGAGTATTGAATTTTGATGAGGCTCTGATGGAATGATGCCAGCTTTTTGCCTATCGTATATCTTTGAGCGGGAAAGCTGATTTGATCCCTCGGTTCTTGGAGGCTGCGAGTGTAAGACATGAGTACGCGTGGAGGGCAATGAGACGTACGGTTTTCAAGGTTGGGTTGCGAACTGCTTTCGAGCTCGATCAAGCGGATGTATGGTTCTTGAAGGACTTGAGGTAAGGGGATTGCAGTCTTCATCATGAAACGGCCTCGAGGAGATGAGAGGAGAGAGTTGGTCGATGATGGACGAAGAGGAGCGTGAGACGCGTTAAGACAGGGTGGCAGGTGGCCTCAAAGGTGAAGTCGGGCCGGCTTTCTTCTGCAACAACGGCAGCAGTTTAACCCACACTTCTTCCACACTATCGGCATCATCAAGTGGCCATATCTTCATCTGAGCATTCTTCCATCCAGTGTCATATATCAACACATTTTACATGCCTCGAGATGGAGGAGAAGATAGCTACGATTCATCCACTAAAAAATGCTTGATATTACCCGGCTCACGATCAGAGTTGTTCATAGAAGCCAGTGGTCGAAGATAGCATGACGACCTATCGTCACTTCGGAATCACTCTTCACCTAACGTACTCCATGAATTCCTCCATGCCCCTCAGCTTATCAATCTCATCCGGCATAACACCAATCATTATCTCCGCCCCGCCATTCCTCAACTTTGGCAGAACAATATTAGACGCCTCATCCGGTAACCTATATGATACCATCCTCCCAAAATCTTCACCCCAATCAAGATCGTAAAGGGCACCACTGGTCCAGGCTGTTCCCATAGCTACGCCGGTAGTATCATAACTGCTCAAGAACGCCCATTCAACCCATTCCTCTCCCATTTTCGCGTAGTAGGACTTTATTTTTTCTGGGTTTACTGACGCAATCGCTTGACGGATTGCTAAGGCTGCAGATTGGAGGCCGTTTTCGGAAAGGAGGAGGGAAAGAGGCAGGGTGGCGGAGAGTTGGTAGATCACGTTTCCAATGTAGCCGCTCGGAATATTAAGAGCCTTTCGCGCATCGGAAGGCATGTAGAGTGTTGTAAGGGTTGTTTCCGGGAGTGCTTGAGCAGCAGGAGACCGTTGACGATGGAGTCGGATTTGCGTGCGCCAGATCAACGCAACTAGGGCGTCGTGCGTAGATATCCATGCTGGAGCGGGTGGTGTCGCATCTATCTTCAGCCGTTCTAAAGAGGCGAGCGGGATGGTAAAGATTAATGGTATCTCTGGTCTTGTTGCTCGGAATGGATGATTGGCTCGTTCTAAGGCCTCGTCTGGTGTAGGCGATGGCGGTCGAGCTCGATAGCCTGGGTGGTCTTTTGCTTGAAAGGGGATGTCGCTTTTTATATCGATCACTGCATGGCGGTCTAGGTCCAGTATCTTCCGGTCTCCGGTCTCTTCGTCACCACTTTTGCTTGCGAGCATGACTTCTTTGGCTAGAACCCTAATCAACTCATTGTTCGCACCTCCATCACCAACGGAATGAGACAAAACCCAGCAAAGGATCGTTCCGCCTTCGATTGCCGAGTATTGAATCCTGCATGCTAGTCCCTCACTCCCAACATCTTTCGGTATCGGCACGAGCAGGTCAAACTTCAACTCCGTCGGTGGAAAATTCTGTTCCTCCAAGGCAGCAAAACTCGGCATCCTTTCTCTCAAATCTTTCACGAATAACTTCAAGCCCTCGCTGGGAACGATATTTCGCCATTCATCAACTTGCGTTGAGGCTTCGTTAGGAGGTAAGCGAGAGAGCTTTCCCGCAAGGAGAGGACATCGCTGGACCAGGGCTTTTATCCCTATTTTCAGCGCTGATATTTGTGCGTGTCGTTGCTCATCTGATGTGCAACGGAAGATCAAAAGTCTACGAGCGTAATAAACCGGATGACATGCATCAATTCGTGGAAGGTCGATCTTGAAGTCCGGCCCCGGAAAGAGTAAATCTTCGTCATACAGTGGCATAGCTGTGGTTCCAATTTTGACTGTATATCTTCTTTATCTGATTCTCTTTTTGTCCGCGGTTCTAGGCTCTTTCGTTTGTTGTCGCTGATATTTCCGATGGGAGGGAGATGATAGTAGAGGAGGTATATATGTATCACTAATCCCTGCGTGTGATCTACAGTACTAGCCTAGAATAGGAAATGCTAATTATGATTCATCGGACAAAGCGGACGATTGAGATACCATAAGGTTACGCGAAGCAACTCTCGAAATTCGATCGGCTTTAAAGGTAGCTAAAAGCCAAGTGGTCTATCTTCTCATTCCGTCCCGAATAAATCGAAAACAGATCGCTGAAGTTTGGGAATTGGTAAGTATTAGATTTCGAAATGTAGTTGCTTGAAATTTCTCGATATCCATCATGGCCTACGCTTTATCAATGGTTGAAATGAACACTGACTAGATGTGTTAAGCAGCTGTCTCGACGTGTTGTATCCCCTGTTGGGCCATGTTTATCTGGAAGTCTATTTAAGTTATCCCACGTCGCTGTAGCCATTGACTGCGCGATTGGAATAATCAGAGTATTTTGATCAACTCAGTAACACAAATGGTTTATCTAAGTAAGTGGCAGGGACAGTTTTGTTATGAAATATCTAGCCTTACCCTTTCCTCACTATCCAGAGACAGACCTGAAGCATGGCTTCACATTCACCAACAGAGATGCCTCTCGAACAAGGCCAGCGAAACCCAACCGCACCAATATCCCAGCCAGAACAGCAAGGAGGAAGCGATCAACCACATATCCGGCCGAAATTTCGAGAGACCTTCGACCAATCAGATGAGCACGAGGAGGAAATAGAGCTAAAACCCGCTCAAAGGGAAAAAACTGCCTGGATGTATCAGAAGGAGAGAACTACAGCGTGGGTCGAAACACAGATTGCACCCGATCCGGTAGCTCCTATCTCCGAAACCATCCCCATTCGTAATCCCCCAAAGCAAACAGAAACGGAACAGAGCACCGTGATACGAAAGTCTCTCGTAGTCGGTACTCCCAAAACCCCAGGGAGGAAGACAACTCGTAGAACCCCAATAACCGACCGACGTCCAATCAACATGATCAAAAAAGGCCCTGTTTTAAAAACCAAGTCTGCTAGAAGTGTTGAAGGGACACGCAGATATAGGGAGGCCGAGACGCCTAGTGATGTCTATCCGGATATTAGTCTATACAGCCTTGAGATTCAAGGAGAAGCGGCGTTCAACAGAGGAGAATTATAGGGTCGTCCATCCCCGCTTCCGCAAGATGATTAGGAAGAGCTGTATTCCTCTTCCCCCGCTCGTCAACCATTACCCACGCCAAGAATACCGCGAAGGGTAGTCAAGAATTTTCAGAAGCTCAAAGTCGACAATGAAGAATGAACACCTGACAGCGGACGAAGCGAAACGTTGGTTCAGAAGTAGAGCAGGGAGGTTGCGAGCAAGACGTTGCAAAACAATGGACTTGAACAATTTTGAGGTGCAAAAGAAGGTCTGGAGCGGCTGTAGGCTTCGTCTTCAATCGTTCCGAAAGCGTAGGCATTCTCTGTCAGTTGAGAAGAAAGCCGCGAGTCTCTGAGGAATTGTTAGAGAAATGCGCACTTGAAGAATGACAATAGGTTACCTCGCAAAATGCATCGTGCCTATTCCCAATTGAAGCTTTACAACGATGTGTTTGTTTGCTAACATCAGCATTTGTTGCACATTCTTTTCCGAAAGCGGTACGGTCCACTTGCCCGTATATCTAGCATCTCAAGTCGTGTCTGCTTCAATATCGATCATTATCGTCTTCCTCCAACTATTGCCCCATAATTACCTGAATCTTCTCGTCTCTACATCCTAAGCACCAAAGTCGTATAGTATGTCTCACCAGCCTGAACCAAGCTTCCCCGTGGCCATGACACCGCAAGAAATACCTCTTCCCGAAACACCAGCAGCAGAAATCGCTCTTCCAGACACCCCGGCAAAAGAAATAGCCCTCCCAGATTCCACAACCGCTTCACCCAGCCCATTTGCCGATGACAGCCTAGAAGAACAACGCTCCCATCGTGGCCGCCTCCTCGAAGTATCCCCAAAAACAACCATGAAACTGAAAGACGCAACAACACAAAACCCCTTCACCGCACCGGAGACGAATGAAGGACCAGTACGACGAAGAACAAATACTCTACTCTCGCAAGCCATGCAACCCAACAGAGGCCCATCTGCCTTCACCTCAGCAACCGAACTACCTTTACCAGTTTCGGCACCTAAGATCCCGTTACCAGAAAGCCCACAGCCCAGCCCCCAGCCAAAGAGAATGACCCAAAGAAGAAGCAGTTTTGCAAACTATGTACCCCACAAATCCACCACACCGAACATCCAAAGGCCACACTTCTTCGACAAGGTAAACATCAACTCCAAGATTTCAGCAGATGGAAACGAAGCAAAATTATTAAGCACCAGCGGTACCTCTTCCGTCCTCTTCACGCCTTCATCCAGCGATGAGGAGGCTCCTCGTTCTCGACCACGGGTCGATTCCACTTCCACAACATCCAGAGTCGTCCCCCAAGCTCAAACTGAAGCTCAAAATGAGATGGTTCACCAGCGACGGATTGTCGAGGTTCGCGTGCCCGTGGCTTATAGGCGCACTGAAGTCATTGTTGTGAATATGCCTAGGATCGTAGCTATGCTGATTTTGGCCATGGCGGCGGTGGTGGGTGTGCTTGTTGGAGCGGGGAGTGTGTATTATTTGAGTCTTTGAGTCTTTGAGTTTTCTTTGCTGTAGAGATGTTGCATTTACACCCTGTGGACGGACCTCGACGATGGCGAGACTGTACTGTTCCGATTGAAAGTGGTAGAGACGTAGGAGGCGGATATCAGCCATTTACAGCTTCATTTTGACAAAGTGGTGAATTGATGTCGGCCCAGAATCTCCAAGCTCCCAACTCTTTTTCTTGCCGAGTCCTTTGAATATGTCTAATCAATCGTCCATGTAAGATACCAAATGAAAATGGCACCCAAAGACACCTTTCTATAACCAATCACAAGAAAATTAACCTCTCCTCCAGAATCAGCAATTGCCACCTACCTGCATATATAATCAACAATTGACGAGAAAGGCGATCCGGTCAGCATACATGACATATTGTCTCGGTAACATCTACTTCACATGTTTCTGCCAACACGACCTAGTCGTCGTTGCTCAGTGTGGTTCCTGGACAGTCATGAGCTGAATTTGATGATAGCGGGCGCGGTGATCGTTAGTTCATTGTTACCTAGCCTTCCGAAATTACGATATCAGCTTTACATTTGAATTTTACCAACTCAAGATCGAGACCGATCATTTTCTAGCGAGCTTGAGAACTCACATTGCCAGAAGTCAATCGACGGCGATCCCTAGTTGGGGAGTTTAAACCGTAAGTAAGTGTTCTCAAAGAGTACTGATTTGAGGAAGGCACTATGCCGGCAGATCAAGGTTGCTCGGTGTAGGGATGTGTTGGTGCTTCATCGTGAGGTTTGGCCGCAAGAACACGAGCATCTTCAACAACAGCTGAGTTGGATTTCCGAGCTGTTCAGCCCGCTGCTCATTCTTGTTACAAGCAGTAAGGCTCTTCCCAGTTGCTAGGCCAGTAATTGTGCTGATTCGAGGAACACAAAGACCTCGAGAGTCCAGTAAAGACTGCAACCCTCGTATCAAGCTCTTTCACTTCCACTCGCATCTCGACTTACCAGGAAACCACCAAGCTTGGGCCCAGACCCTTCTTTCTACTCATCGCAGCGATTCTAGAGGTATGTCGTCGGTTACTACGTGGATGATCGTGCTGAACTGACGGGCGCCCAAAGTCGCTATTATCTTCTCTTGTCTTCGCAAGACTAGCAACCTTGCTCTCTTCAGGATCTCGGCCAATAACGCCTTTTGCAACCTGCAAAATGACCTCGAGCCGAACATACGCAGACGATATGGTCGATATTTCCCACGATGAAATCAAATCGTCTCCACCACCACGCCTCGAGCCCAACCACTTCGATAAAGAAGTCGATAGGCAATTTGATGAAGTAGGCCACGAGCCCCTAGAGTCTCCACTAAAACCAGACTCGCTCGTCCAGCTGTCGCGCTCATACGAGTACGGAGAACGCACACACCCTCCACAGGGTCGCCCACAGGACTCACCCATTCGCGTTCGTACGCCATCACCGCGTCGTCCATATCCCGTGCTTGGTAGTCCATACCGCTTCGCGCCCCGCCAAGCGGAGAATGACCTCGAAGACAATGACTCGGACTGGTCTTCGGACTATGGATCTCCCCTAGACGCTGCGACACACTACTTGCCCTCAGCAATGAACAATAATGATCAAGTGGATGGTTCATCGCCATATCGACACGTACGAGAACATTACTCCTTATCAGTGGTGAAGAATCAACTGGAATATGGGAAATCGCTTACCCCCATCACCATGATGAGCACCGAGGTGATAGAGGGTTGGTCATCGTTATATCATGCCACGGCGCCAGATCGCGGCCCTCTATCCACGGTGAAGAATTGGCAAGCTGTTCAACATGCGCATACTCCAGATTCAGGATATTCCTCACCATACGAAGATGAGCCAGAGCATCTGCCTTTGGGCTATATGCCAAACCGTGGTACCGAGCATCAATCAGAGTCGAAACTTGCACACACTCCTCATTATGGTAGCAAGCTACGATTCACTCTGAGGTCAAGCTCTCCGCACGAAAAGGAAGACCATGGAGCACGTGATGAGTGGAATGAGTTGCCGATTCGGGGCTCCCATTCAACTAGCATCAAGTATGCGCTGTTGGAGGACTCGCTGTTTCCACATCCAAAAGTCCGCCGCTCACGTAAAAGCCGAATGACCAGTTACGGCCATGTAGGGGGCTCGCGTGTGTTCACAGAAGCCTTCAAGGACCCGATTGATGACGAGGCTGAAGTATTGGAGAGAGCGCGCAAGATGCCATTTCCAGAGAGCCTAACAGAGGAGGGCGCGTGCGAAGGATCATCGAGAACTCGACTCCAAGGGTTCGCGACAGACTTTGCAGCCCACCATAATCCAAGCATGGCGGATGATGAACCCGAGAAGTCTCGAACTCGCCCACTCCAGAGCAGGGCATCAAGATCCGCCCAACAACATTTGGATGAGACTACCCAGACCAATGCTCCAACACGCGACCTCTCGGGCGCGACAATCGTGCCGTCGGTGGAAGGCAAACCACAAGGGGTGGACGAAGAACTAGTAATGTTGGTGGAGTACGAAGTTCCAGCCTCATATCAGGTTGAAAAGCAGGCACAGTGCACCTGCAAAGCCAATGTACAAGACACAGTTGTCTCGCCAAGCCAATCCGTCTTACCATGTGCGGAAACGGAATCTTGTGCGAGCAGAGTCGCCCGCCTGGAGCAGCAGAGCGAACGATTGGCCGGGGAGATTGAGACTCTGAGGGAACAGAACGGTTATCTTCGTTTACTCGCAGTCGGTGCTTCGTGCTTGCTGATGGGCGGTACTCTAATTCTGGCGCAACTTAGACGATCATGATCGAATGAGTGGAAATAGAGCAGTCATGCATGTCTGCTACCTTGGAGCTGGGATATTCGCGCGAGTCTTCCGAGTTACCTTTTGGATTGAGGTGGCTGAAATGTCCTTGCATCTGTCAAACACAGTCCGGTGTGGATTATCATAGTCTCTTGAAATCTTGTGTTTGTGTGTGGGTATTGTATCAACAAAATAGTGGTCATCTCTCTTCGACTTTGACTCTGCGTGACCTGGTTCGAGATGCCCTCGGCGGTGATAGTATAGACGCCATATCCTCGATATCAGCTATAGCTTCGGTTTTGATCTTTTCCCGGACCAGGTCGGCACTGTCGTTTCTCACTTCCTCCGTCTTAACCATTTCCCTTACTAGGACTTCTTCATTGACGACTCCGTCCGCACTCACCGGAGCCTTCTCGACTTTGACCACCTTCTTTGTCTCAGCCACCTCCTCCTTCCCACCATCCACTTCGATCTTGATGTCCCGCTTCCTCTTGATGGTGACCTCCCTCTTGACCTGCGTGACAGCGCCTGGGCACAGTCCTTCCTCGGCCAGTTTACACTCTCCACATTTTCTACCAACAGGTAGGCACAGCATCTGTCCAAACCCCACCAGTAGATGATTGATCTCATGCCATTTATCTCTCGGTAGCCACGCTTCTAACCTCTTCCTCGTATCCTCCGGATTTGTAGTCTTATGCCAGCCCCACAGATTCGTGATGCGATGAACATGCACATCCACACCTATGCCTTCATCTTTGCCCCAGGCCGCGCTCATTGTAAGATATGCCATTTTGGGACCGACACCTGGTAGACTGGTCAAGCCTTCGACGGTCTCAGGGATGTCTCCCCCAAACTTATCCCGCAACAGAAGTGCCGTCGCCTTGATAAACTTCGTCTTGTTGTTGTGAAACCCCACCTTTCCAATCAATTCATTTAATCTCTCTGGCTCAACATCGAGCAAAGCTTGTAAACACAGTCCACCAGGTAGTGAAGACTCCAGGGTTTGAATTGCGGCGAAAGTGACAGGATCTTTGGTTTGAGAGGAGAGCATAAGGGCTATGAGGGTTGATAAGCGTTGATCTTTTGGTGAGGCATTGGCGTTCGCGGCTTGCTCGCAGCCCATTGTGTCCACTGGAGCTTGAATATTGGAGCGCATCTCTTGCGTGAGCGAGTATACACGTTCCCAATCGGGCGGCGGACGGACGGGGCCATCTTCGAGATTAACTTTTTTGGTAGGTCGACGTCGGGGCTTCTTCACTGGTGATATGCATCCTTCGGGCTTGATAGTGGTGCTTGCTTCGGCATTTCGTTTACGCTTGAGGCTGGACTTTGGATTCTGTTCTTCGCTCATTATCGAAGGAGCATCTGAAAGCTCTGAGTCTGATTCCTCCTCTTCCTTGACCTTACTCTTTGCCATTCTAGGAGGTGTCGAAAGAGACTGGTGGAGATATTGTCCAAACGCGGATGAGCTTAGTCGTGGCGAGCCAATTGATGGTGCGGGCGATGTAACGGCTTTGGCCATGCGGGCTGTCTCTTTGGAAAGACGGGATGTCCGCATTTCAGTTGTTGGCTGTGTGAGTCCATGACATGGTGAAGCTTCTGGTGTCGTTAGATTGAATATGATATACCTAGCTCTATATCAGAAAGGAGGTCGGGCCGGACTTTTTGTTTCCTAGGCCATAGTAAACTCTTGTCAAATAACAGGCTGTATTAATGCTACGGACAAATAAATGCATCATGATCTTGTTTACAGATATTCTTCTCTGGTGCGAGAAGATTGGCCGCCGTCCCCTTCATGTGCTGCGGGTCGGTCTTCTACTCCGTACCAGCTCCAGAATGCAGATCTAAATATAAAACAACAAAGCCAATCTCGGCAATCTCAGCCCAGAAATATTGAAGAACATTCCTCGTCATAATATACGGACGGCAAGCCTCCTTGACCCTGACTGAATAAATACCAATTGAACGTCCCGGAGATTGGCAGAGACACAAGCAGCGCTGAAACACTCGGTCAAGCATCACCACCTCCCTCCGCCAAATCATACTCCCACATCCCACTCTCCCCGACGAACAACCCCGCCCGCTCCAAGAATACGAAGACACTCGGAAACATGGGTAACTCGGTCTCCAAGCTGCTGGACAAGATCTTCGGATCAAAAGAAATGCGCCTGCTCATGCTGGGTCTGGACGCTGCGGGCAAGACGAGTATGTGACACTCCTATCCCTTGTCGATATCGCCGCCATACTGACACCAGTGCGCGCCATAGCCATTCTATACAACCTCAAGCTCGAGCAAGATGTCACCACCATCCCCACCGTTGGCTTCAACGTCGAGACCGTCACGTATAAGAACACGAAATTCAATGTTTGGGACGTTGGCGGACAAGATAAAATCAGACCGCTATGGAGGCATTATTTCTCTGGTATGTGTGACGCCCAATAGCGAGTTACTCTCCTGCGTACTCCATACTTCATATTACCGTTTCCGCGGACCAACTCCTATCTCCCTTTTCAAGCACACACCCGACCTCTCCAACACCTTCTCTAACACACACTTCCCAGGAACACAAGGTCTAGTCTTCGTAATCGACTCCTCGGACCGCGAGCGTCTTGACGAAGCCCGAACAGAATTAGCCCGCATAATCCAAGACCGAGAAATGAAAGACGCTCTCCTCCTAGTCTTCGCAAACAAACAAGACGTCCCCGGCGCCATGCGTCCAGACGAACTTTCTCGCCGTCTAAGACTAGACGAAATAGCAAAGAACCACCTTTGGAAAGTCGAACCCTCGTGCGCGACGACAGGCGAAGGTATATTCGAGGGCTTGGCTTGGCTGGGGAACAACGTCAAGGTGCCACAGAAATAGTTGGGAGGCACGCTTGTTATCATGAGGTACTGATGTGGTACTCTAGAATAAGAAGATGGAGAAGTTGAGCAAGGTAAAACTTCGGAATACTGACATTGAAAGATGGATGGCAGATCAGAACGAAGAGGAACAGGATAACCCCGAGGCGTAGTAACGGTATTTCACCCATTCTTACAAGGACGTGTAGGGTTGGCCATGCTTGGCAAATAGTCAATCAGCTTGGGTATGCCGAATCATGGAATAACTAGCAGGAAGCAGAATTAGAGCGTGTGCGATGATTTCTTTGGCAGGACGTATTTGTATTTTCTCCGAATATACCCCTTTACGGTCGTTTCGGCGGTCTTTATTGGTCTTTTGTTGTAATTAGTGGTGCAGAGGCGTCTGTCTATCTGGGTTGAGTGGGCTGGCAAGCATAAGCATAGGAATAGTTCAAAAAGTTTTCTATTGGTCAATCTTGTATCTTCCATCACCCATGTGGTAATAATTGAAGAACGTATTGACTGCAGACCTGTGAGGTTATAGATTACGTATTGATTTGATTGCAGGATCTTTTGAGGGTACTAAGGGGAGGGCATAGGATTTCGAGATTTTGAACTTTTGGGAGGAAAGTACAAGGCATTGTCGTGTCGGTCCCAACTATTTGCTATACTTTCATTTTCAAGTAGGCGGACTGGCAAACGCACCCTGGATTGGCCGTTCGGACTTCCTTGCTTCTTGATCTCTGACCTATCGTAGCTGAAGTGTTTGGCGGCAATTACACGCCTCTTCTGCACATATCAGGTCAGTCAATCATATATTTGTTGAGTGCAGCTCAAAGACAGACTAGCGTTGTTGCGATAACCTCCTTGCTACGATCAGAATAGATCAGAATTCAAACAGAAGAGTAGCAATCATAATATTCATCAATCATTTGCTCTCATCAACATTCCCCAGTTTTCAAAGTCAAAGCGCTGGCATTATTTCCCCGTCCAGTCCACAAGAACATATCGTCTTTCCACCTCCGTTTCCGAATCTGGATCTTCCTCCCCTTCGAACCTCAGCCTTACAATTTGCCGTTCAAGTTCACACTTCACGACTTCTGCTTTGTAGAAGGTCGTTGTGTTTGGATAAAGTGCCAAAACTGCTTTCTTAGGTGGCAGGTCGGGGAGTCTTTCGTTTTTCGGGGGAATTGGTGTCATTTGATTCAAGGATGCTCGATAAGGAGGTGTCGAGACTTCGGGATCAATATCGCGGATCTCATAACGGCGTTGTTTTGATTCGCCAATGATGGTTGTTACTTCGCAGAGGATTCCTTCGCCTATTGCAGGGCTTGGATTTAGCTTCTTGCTGATGATTTTTGTGAAGAGCTTTTGATGTCTATGTTGTTTTTGTTCCTCGCCAAAGTTTCTTGTATGTTTAGTAAGGGGAGGAGGAATGAAACTGCAAGACTAACCGTCCATGCCCTCTTGTTCTTGAATAGAGCGGCTTTTATTGTTATGTGTTGATTTCTGCTTCGTGCGGTACAGGACTTCTGTTCCTACTTTGTATTTGGGAGGTCCGTGAGCAGGGGTTTCTGCAGAGGGAGGGGTAGTGGTCAGAGGGACGTCCAAAAAAGCAGGGGAGGGAGCGGTGAAATGAATAACTGGGAGGGAAGGGGGAAGATAATTACGTTTTATACTGTCCAACCCACTATCATTCCCTTCTTCGATTTTGACGCTCGTTTCTCGCACTGCGGGTACGGAACCTGATCGTGAATTTGCATTGCCGACTTTTAACCTGGAACTGGCTGAGATGAGCACTTTGGGACTTGAAGCTATGGGACTTTCGGCTTGCATGCTTTCACGATCGTCGGCGGAAATTTGAGAGGCAGTGTCTGCTTTTCTCTTTGCGTTCCGGCCGGGCTTCGACGACCCGGACCCTCGAGGTTGAGGCGTTGCATTCTCTGCTTCCGAGGAGGCTCGGAGAGCCGTGAGAATGTGAAGACCATTGATAAGGGCACTGCCATCTTGATCCGATTCCCCTTCTAAGGCTGCGATGATTTCGTCGCATAGCTTGACATTTTGGCGGGTTATGGCCATTAATTCGTCCTCCAATTCTAGTGATGGGTCTTCATCGCGGGCTGATATGCATTAGGGAAAACACAATTGTGAAGATATGGTGGGATAGAAGTTGAATCCAAAGCTTCAGAAGCGCGAAGCTGGACAAGCTCGAGGGCGAAAAGTCGCACGCTCACTTACAGTTCGCCGAGTCTAATAGCCCTTTCAGATCTTGCATTTTTGCCCATAACTTATTATGCTCCGCCTGTGTCGGTGTCAGTCCATTTCACTTCAATGTGGAGGAGGTCCGGAAAGAGCCATATCACGCGTCGACGCGAGTCGAGTATGGGGGCACCCCTTTTCACTCACCACTTGCTGGTCAATTCGCTTTCCATTGCCTCTTACTTCGTGCCACAGTGCTCGTTCTTCATCTGCATCTTCCTTGTGCAACCCAGGCCGATTCCTGTTGCGCGACGCCATGGCGCGCCACGGCTATGTGGGGTGTTGGAGCAAATGCAATTAATAGCGGTGCGCGCGACGTCGTCTGGTGATTAAGGGGTTCATGTAAAGGAGGAAACCATCAAATCAAGTGTTTGTATGTATTGTGATCGGAGTAAGAATGGAGAAGGTTGACTGGGGAAACGGTTTGGGTTGGCGTTCTCGACCAATCGTTGACCAACCGATGATCACGGGATATAAATATTGAGACCAGCACATTGCTCCCACATTTCTTCCACCTTCACCTAATTGACCATAGTCCTGTCTCTCCGTCATATCCAAGATGCAGAACCCATTGATCAGACTCCAGTGCGGTTGCAACAGCTACGAATGGGGTGAAATCTCATTCGGTCTTCATTTCGCTCATTCAACTAATATCAACAGGAAAGATTGGGAACGACTCTGCTGCCGCCAAATTTGCAGCAGCGACCCCTTCAGATGGTTTCAAAATCGCAGAGGACAAGCCGTACGCTGAGGTCTGTCTCAATTGCTCACTGTCACTATAATCAATAATTGACATCATCAAAGCTATGGATGGGAACACATCCATCTCTCCCATCAAAAGATCTTGAAACCGGAAGATCGCTTCTGGATCTCGTCCAGGACAACCAGGCCTTGATGTCCCAAGAGATCAACCAGAAATACGAGAACAAACTGCCATTCCTTTTCAAAGTCCTCTCTGTCAACAAGGCCCTCAGTATTCAAGCCCATCCAAACAAAAAGCTCGCAGAACAACTTCATGCGAAGGACCCAAAGAACTACCCAGATGACAACCACAAGCCCGAGATGACCATCGCTGTTACGCCGTTCGATGGCCTCTGTGGCTTTCGTCCCCTAGCAGAAATCTCCCATTTTCTCACTTCCGTCCCATCTCTCAGATGGCTAGTAGGAGAAGACGCCGCCTCAAAATTTGAATCAGCTGTTAAAGGCAAAGAAACCTCTTCTTCAGACTCAGACACCACTTCCAATAAGAAGGCCCTCCAATCCCTCTTCACACAATTAATGAATGCCTCCAAATCCGCCATCGAAGCCGCTTCCGCCGACCTCCTCACCCAAGCCCAGACTGAAGGAGATTCCTTCGCCGGCTCAGGCGGTCCCGCAAACACAGGCGCCGAACTCTCAGCTCTAGTCGAAAGACTAAACAGCCAATTCCCAAACGACATCGGACTCTTCGTCACCTTCCTCCTCAACTACGTTAAGCTTTCTCCAGGCGAGGCCATGTTCCTGAAAGCCGATGATATCCACGCCTACCTCTCAGGCGACATCATTGAATGCATGGCTTCTTCCGATAACGTCGTTCGTGCTGGATTCACTCCAAAATTCAAGGACGTCAACACCCTCACGAGTATGTTGACGTATGGCTATGCTCCGATTTCTGAACAGAAGATGGATCCGGTGCCTTATCCTTATTCCAGGTTGAATACCAAAGCCTACTCCAGCAGCAGCGAATGTAACTTGTACGACCCTCCCATCGACGAGTTCAGCGTCGTCCGTACTGTTCTCAACGACGCCGGTGCAAAGGTTACATTCGAGCCCATCCAAGGTCCCAGTATTGTTCTCTGCACGGAAGGTACTGGAAAGATTTCGGTCGGAAACAAGACGGAAGAGATGAAGGTAAGTTTGCTCATTCTAAAAAGTCATGTCTTGAAGATTAACATTGACAACAGGCCGGGTACGTCTACTTCGTCGGCGCCACCGCAGAACTAATCATGGAATCCGAGCAAAAGAGCGAGCCATTCGTAACATTCAAGGCTTTCTGCGAACTCCACGGCAAGGAAAATGCCAATGAGCAGAAATTGTAAATGGTCGAATTCAAGGCGAGCTCGGGATTTACTCGGAATGTATAGGCTATCAAAATAGTAACGTTACCCGGAAATAGAAAAGCGAATCGATTCATATGATTCAGTCTGGATTATCACTGCATTCGCCGATATCCTCATGATGTCGCCAGCAGGATTTATCTGCAATCATGGACGTAGGCTATAGTAAATGCTCTTCTGAAATCTTGTAAATGCTCCTCCACAATCTCTACATATCGAGATGAAGACACATCGATCAAGATTGATCAATGTGCATCTCGATTCATATTTACAATCAATGACCCAATCTTATATTCTCATAAATAGAGGTTAGTTTTCACCTTTTGGAACATGTATAAATAGGTCTGTAAACAAAACCTGATACCAGTGATTGCAGTGTTATACAGCTTCGTGATTGCATAGTCGTGTCACATGAAAACAACTTGAACGGTACATGCACGAACAACAGGAGAAACTGAGAGTGGAGGGGAGGGGGGTATGTCAGGATAGCTCAGATGGGGACTGACTAGCCTTCGATTCTGGCAAGGTGTATAGACAGTCTTAGAGATAACTCAGAGATAGAGTAGTCTTACTGCGCCGACTTTCTCAAAACCCAAGAAATGATTAAAAAGCGCTTGACGAAGCCGCTCCGTGTTTTCAATACTAACATGACACTTCAATCCAAATAGCATACAAGAACGCCCGTTTGTAATATGAAATCACATTCCCATGCTGCCAAAGGCCTCGCTTTGCCCCATATCTACCATCATCATAGGAGACGGCCTTTCTCCAAATCGAAAGCTCGTCAAAGTATTTAGTTATCCGTTCTAGATGACTGCAAATGTGATTATGCCTGCTGTTGCCAGTGAATCCTTGTCGTGCAAGACATTCGTCGCGCAAACAGTCTACGAATTTCATCTCGTGTATTGGTTGCGCGATCGGTGTCGATTGTCATGGTTAACGGTGTTTAACATTTGACGTCCGTGCTGCCTCGAGAGTTCATCAAAAGAGCGACAATGAGACCGTACAGACCTGTCGACATGTTAGCTTGATATCATGTACCAGATTTGATGGCGGGACATACCCAAAACTTCGGCGAAAATGAGAATCAAGATCATTCCGACGAAGAGTCTTGGCTGCTGAGCAGTACCGCGCACACCAGCATCTCCAACAATGCCGATGGCGAAACCAGCAGCCAAACCGGCCAAACCCACGGACAGACCGGCGCCAAGCTGAATGAAGCCAGTGAAGAGGGATGTCGTTTGCTTGAGATCGTTGGAGATCAGGACAGACACGACGAGACCGTAGATACCGATGATACCAGCCATAATGACGGGGATAATGTCTGAGAGCGTTAGATTGATGTCCGGATTGAGGGTAGGTCCAGCGTACTCTTGACGATAAGGTCAGGTCGAAGGACACCCATAGAGGCGATACCGACACCAGACTTTGCGGTTCCGTATGCGGCACCTATAACTAGTCAGCAATGCTCGAGGAAGCACATAGCCTGGTAAGACGAACCGAAGCAAGTAAAGACGATGGCAGAGGTGCAGCCCATGGCCCCGAAGAACGGGGCGTAGACAGGACACAAATCGGTGGCCATTGCGACGATGTGAGGGTGAGTGAAGGTATGTGGAGGTGAATCGGAGAATCAAGCAGTTGTCCAGGAGCTTCGATTGACGGTTCGAGGGCTGGAGAAGGGTGAATGGATGATGTCTGGTTGATGGATGATGAGATGCGGATTGCAGGCAGAGCTTGAAGGTCGCCGCTCACAGCTCGCCTCTCGAAGAGCACGGGCCTCATGCCAAGTATTTGCTACTAGCTCCGTCCATCAGGAATTCCTGAAGCTCATTTCACGATTCCGCAGCAGAACGTAGCGAATAACATTGGATCATTAATTGTCTCACTGTCTCCTACCTTGAGATCGGTATACAGGAGTAGCAGACAATATTGATCTTTGATTTTATGAGTCCCAATTTCCAATGTCCCGTGGGGTTATGTTCTGCGATATCATGAATCATGACATTCAAAGAGCGACTAAGTTGGATTTTGTGTGATATGTAAAGTGACGCCTGCAAACATTGAATAGCAATCTCCCATCTTTCCACCTCTATAGCATTCGCAATGACAATATTCCAACCCGCTAGCGACACAGAGCCTTGACTGGCTCGCGTATCATACTCGATCACATAAGTGACGGTGGTATATCATGCCCATACCCGTTCCACGGCAGTCCAAGACTGTGTCCGTCATTTTGCTCATTCCAAAGATCAGTTTTCAGCGATCAACGACACCGTGTATCGCGGCTTTGCATTTGGCAAGAGGCAGTGCGCTGTCACAAGTCAAACACTAGATTGCAGAATTTCGAGCGGTTTCTGTTCCGAACTTGCCAGATATCTAGCGACTGCCTGCCGAACACGATGTCGCTGGAGTCGACTTCGAGTTTGAGTGCGAAGACGGAGACGAAGACGATTTCGACATTATCGTCGCAGGTGGTGAGGCTTGATGCGCTTTTCGTCGCCCTGGCTTGTTGTAGTTACGTGTATTTGCAATCGTATGCCCAGTATTATCATTCCTGCAATCAATCATAAGCGCCGGTGCCACCAATTTGACTCGCAAACGCAGTTGAGATAGACCTGGTGTCATCGTCATCAAGTGCGACATTTGGGCGTCCAAGCCCAACACGCATGCCGCCGAACCCAGGTGGGTGTTCATTCGCACGGCCGTTGCTCTCGACATAACGCTTAAGACGATCAGACTGGCTGAGACTGGTAGGCTTGTTGATGTCGTTGAAGCTCAAACCAGCGAGACTGACACCTCCCTGCTTACCATCAGTAACGCTGCCATTAAGGTCCGTAAGTTCGCTTGCGGCAACGGATTCCCCTGCGACGCTGCTTGCAACGCCTCTGCCATTCGCCTTTGCACCAATACCACGAGGATCGTTAAGTGATGGCCAGGCCCCGCCATTGAAGTTCTTGAACTGGTGCGGGAGGCTACCTGGAAGTCCCACACCACCGATGGCAGAAGAGTGAACAGAGGAGACGTCATCGGGAATGTAGCCAACGACTGAGCCGGATTCAGTGTATTCCGAACGAGGTCCGCGAGAAGGCATGCCGCGACCGGAAGCCATGTTGGAGGCATGTTGGTACGCCATCTGGTATCGTTGAGGTCCACGGTAGCTCTGCTTAGGTCGGCTGAATTGCAAAAGAGAAACTTGCAAGTTGGACAGAGGGCCCTCGACAAGGCAATTGCGCTCTTTGAAGTGGAGCAGCAAGTAGTGCCACAACGGATGTTTTGACAGCACCTTTGGATTTCCCAAGATGACCAGGCCGTACTTGGCACGAGTGAGTGCGACATTGAGACGGCGAGGATCGCTCAAGAAACCAATGCCTTGGTGATCGTTGGAACGAACGCAGGATAGGACAATGAAGTCTTTCTCTCGGCCTTGAAAGGCGTCGACAGAGGCAACTTCAATTTCCTTGTAGTTGTCTTTCTTAAAGGTGCCCTGAGTCGCCATTGCGCTCACTATGTAGCTGCGCTGTCCCTCGTATGGAGTAATCACACCGATAGAGCCTGGTTGAACGCCAGCCTTGAAGAAGCGGGTGACGATCTTCTCGACATTGGATGCTTCGGTACGGTTGAGGTATGATGTTCCTGAAGCAGAGATTTCTTCATTGCCCAAGTTGGACCAAAACATCATCGGCTCGGCGGCAACTGGCCACGGGAAGTCGACGTCGCGTCGCAAACGCTGAGCAGTGGTGACTCCATTTTGCAAAGAACCGTCGTAAAACATGTTGGACGGAAATTCGGACAAGCAAGGATGCATACGGTACTGGACCTGCAGACGGATTGGTGCACATCCGAGAATGACAAGACGCTCGAACAGGGACTGGTTGAGACCGGCTTTGGCGGCTTTCTTGTTCATGATCACCGGCCCTAATTGCTGATGATCACCGACCAAGACAACCTGCTTGCAACCAAGAACGAGCGGAATCATACATTCGGGTTCTGCGGACTGAGTCGACTCATCGATGAGGACAGTTCGGAATTTGAACTTGGCTAGACGAGGGTCACCAGCACCGACACAGGTGCAGCAAATGACATCGGCGTTGCTGAGAATCTCGCGCTCGGCGGAGCGAGTGAGCTGCTTGAACTTCTTCTCATCCTGACTAGACAACTCGCCAAGCTCGCTCTTGAGCTGGTTGAGCTTGACAAGCTCGGAGTTAGTATCGTTCATGCGAACTTGCTCGTGGAGAGAAAGAAATCCGACAGGAGACTCGACGTCTTCACGAGATTTGGCAGTGACACGAACAACTTTGAGGCCAGTGCGATGAATGCGCTCGCACAATTGGTCAACAGCAACATTAGACGGAGCGCAGACTAGAACCTGGCCGCCATTAAGCTTGGCCAGATGGTAAATGATGGTCGCAGAAGTCACTGTCTTTCCGGTTCCTGGTGGACCTTGAATCAAACTAAGGGGCTTCTGGAGGACGCTCTTTACGGCCTGAATCTGACTGGCGTTCAAATCTGGGAGACCTGGAACGCTGAATTTGCGTGGCATCTGTGTCTTCATAGGCGCTGCCGCAACTTCGTGACCAAGAAGGCGATGGAAGATATAGCCAGAAACGCTCATCTCGTCGATAGCAAAGGTCTTCATGGCGTGCTGCATGCGATCGAATGAAGTGGCCTTCCAGACATAGTCCGCAGTAAAGTTATGAGTGCACTCGGTCGGGACAGACTTGTGATCGCCTTTGGTTCGCAGTTCGATTGTAACCTCGTCGGACTGGTTGTTTGGAACCTTAATGACATATCCAACGCCTTCCCAGTGTGGTCGCAGTTCTCCAGTGTACTTCAGGCGCATCTCGTCTCCCACAGCAAGTTTGACGTCGCCTAGTTCCAATTTTGGCAAGATGAAACTGGCAAGATGCTTGTTGTTCAGACCAAAATCCCAACGAACAATAAGACCATCCTGTGATTGAGATTCCTTCAGCTTGCGGTCGTAGTCGGCCTCGATCTTGACGAGCGGTCCAAAAACGTTCTGGTATTGATAGGCATCATCGTAGCGAAGCAGGACCGGAGCTGGCTCATCGTCGACTCCAACGCCCTTCTCAAGATCGGCAATAGTCGCGCTTGCATTTTCTTTCCACATTTCCTCCAACTTGACGATCATCTGTGGGCTGAGGTGACGAGCACGAAGCTGTTCTTGGTCTGTAGGCTGTCCAACGAGCCAAGTCAAGAATGAGCGATCCTCAATCAGTGGCTGCCAGCGCGAAGTGTCCCAGGTCATATCTTTGGAGGAGGGCATTGCAGCGCAAGGCTGGCGACAGAGGAGGACGACAACGGTGTCAGATTTGGCCGGGATAAATCCAAGGAGAAAGACATTCTTTACTCCACAATTGTAGCATTCGAGGACGGTGTCTCCTAGGGCGGACGAGGGGTGAAGTTGGACCTACTACGTTGTTAGTCTTGGTCCTTTTCTCCCATGGATTGGTCCCGACGCACCTCCTTGTGGCGAGCTCGGACCAAGTGATTGATGATATGGCTGGAGCTGGTGTTTCCACGAGCAGAGCAGAACCATTTTGAGCAGGTCAAGCATTTCACGACAGCTCCAGAGTTGTGAATGCCACAGTATCTACAAGCCTCGTTAGCCCTGCCTTCCACTTGTTGCCCCTCGTATTGTCAAACTCACGCGCAGGCATGAGCTGGCAGTTCGACTTCCTCTTCTTGCTTTGGAGCTTTGCCGTCCACAGCCATGCTGGCCAGGCTCTCCGTTTCTACATCGTCGTCGTCGAAGACGTCTGTTTCTTCGTCATCCTTGCGGCGACGGTGTGGAAACGCGTCTAGGATGCTTTCGTCATCGCCGGCGTTGATATTGGAGGTTGAATCGGAGACGAGGTGATTGCCCAAGTGCGCAAAGGCTGTTTCCATGCTTCGGCGAGTCTTGTCGATGGGAATTATATGAAGTGCGGTGGGGCGCGAATTTAAGAGGTGAGGGTTCGTAGGTGGTTCATCGGGGAGGCTGTAAAGTAGTTTGACCCGGCGTGTTTTTCCGCTTGCGATTTTGTTTGGCGTGTTCAGTCGCTGTTCGTGGTTGTGGCGTCGTTGACAAAGAGTAATAGAATCAAGAGTTCCTTGCGGCATGATCTGCAAGATGAAAATTACGCGGAGTTTAAGGTTTTCTCAGCCCGTCATCCCGTTGTCCAAAAAAACTACTACAACTCCACCAAAGCTTGTATGCGATAACAACGACCGCGAAACACCCAGACATAATTCCCCGTTTCAATCTTGAATATCTTGTTGTTCAAGAGAGCACGCTTCGCCACTGCGATTCGAACAATTCGAACAACACGCGTAACCGGAACCACCACCAAAAGCGAAGCCTAACAAGAGGAGGCTTTTGGCAAACAAGCAACAGCCTGAAGACGCGCAATACCGGCAAAATGAATCGCCGCAACGTGAGGGAACGAAAGGACTATATATACAGGAAGGCCCTCGTTCTCCGTGATGCAGAAATTGCGGCTAAGAGGGCTCAAATGAAGTCGGCCCTGGCATCTGGAAAACCTCTCGACCCAGCCATAGCAAATGACAAGGAGTTGAAAAAGAACTACCAGTTCGATGAGTCCAGAGCAGACAGGACAGCTGAAGAAGAGCTTGAATTGGATGACGAATATGCCGCTCTGTCTGGGGTCCGCGATCCTAGAATCCTCATTTCTACGTCAAGAGATCCTAGCTCGCGCCTTCAGAGCTTCGCGAAAGAGATCAGACTGCTTTTGCCTACGTCTATTCGGCTCAATCGTGGCAACTTAATTCTACCAGCTATCATCGAGAGTGCAAAAGCAGCAGATCTTTCAGATGCGTTGTTATTACACGAGCACCGTGGTGTCCCTACTGCCATGACAATCTCTCACCTACCTCACGGCCCGACCGCTTCCTTCTCCCTCTCCAACGTAATTCTTCGAGCCGATATTCCAAACGCTGTCCGAGGAACTGTATCAGAATCCTATCCACATTTGATATTTTCCGGCTTTGAACAACCCTTGGGCAAGAGAGTGAAAAAGATATTGCAACACATCTTTCCTCCCCGTGAAGCAGGGCAGAAAACAGGAAGCAGAGTGGTGACCTTCAAGAACATTGAGGACAGCATCGAGGTCAGGCATCACGTTTTCGTTCGCACCGGACATCAGAGTGTAAGTCCCCATCCGGCTTCAATATTGATTATCACGCTAATGTGAACAGGTCGAATTGGCTGAGGTTGGCCCAAGGATGACTATGCGTCTGTTCGAGATACGATCTGGAACTTTGGAAAATAAGGTAGGCGAAACTGCTCACCCCTGTATAATCATCGAGACTAACCTTCACGACAGGACGGAGATGTCGAATGGCACTTGAACCAATACACACGAACGAGCAAGAAAAAGGACTACCTATGAATGCCAAATAGAGGCTAGGTGTTTGACTAGATAGACTCAGGAAAACGACAACAGCGGAAGCTTGGCTAGAACTATCACTTTTCGGCCGATAGACCCGGAGAAAGAGCGAAGCATGGATCATCGTTATCCAGGCATAAAAAGCCTCACCGCAAAAGGAGACCAAGCTCCGAGGAGGAAGGAGAACAGGTTGAGGAAGAGCAAGCGTACATGTTGGGCGCGAGCAACTGTCGACATGCGCTAGCCACAAGATTGCGTCAAGAGAGCGCACGATTCGAAGACCATCATAATTCGAACGACATTCATCATGAACCTCCAGTCCTCTCCGATCCGTCTTACAAATGACATCCAAATAGCACTCTTGACTTGAAACCTGGAAATCGGTATTGACTTGAAGAGCTCGGTTTCGTGCCGTGGCAATGTTACGGCTGCTTCCAAGAACAGACTTTGTCAGCATTACATCCCTTTGCTTTCTCCTCTATGTACCAGCATACTACCTTGAGGGTCGGCCAAATCAACAAAGAATATCACATCACGTGATTGAAACTCGATGACATTCTGTGCATGCTTCATTGGTTGACATTATGATGATTCTTTCATCAATTCTCCTTGCAATACATGATGTCGTAAGTATGGTTCTTCCATCCCCTCTCGCAACAAGGAGACTAAATATAATATATCTTAAGGGTCAAACTTCATCCAAGACTTGATCCCAGGACCCAAACTCCTCCCATTTGCACTCCGTAATTCTTACCCATGATTTTGCGGTGTCGAAACAAAGTCATGCGGCATACTACCCAAGTACTGTAGCAATCAGAGGAATTAAAAAGGAAAATTAGGATCCGGGTTCATCCACACCTCCCAATCGATGCCCCTTTGTTTCCTGTAACCACGCTCGCCCCTAGCATACTCATACGCCTCCGGCTCAAAATTCTGCACCTCGGCCCAATTGCGAATCATCCTCCGCCAATAACAAGCTTCGGCAGCAGGAGTGAGATATCGATCTCGAAAAGTATTGACCGAATTATTAGCAACGCGCTGCGCATCGAGTGGATTATCACGATACCACTGTATTTTCTCTTCCAGATCAGACCAGTTCGATTCAACGTGGATGTAATTCTGGTTAGGTCCTTCAGGCTCCAACAAGTCGTAGTAATGCGCCATGTAATTGAGATCGTGGATGATGGAAACGCTGTTACAGTTTTGTAGATAACGCAGTCGACCGCTCCAGGTATTTCCTTCGGTGTGAATGGGGAATTGGTATGCACAGAATTCTGCCATGTGCATTCGCGTTTCTGAGTTCATGGTTTGAACATCTGCCCACTCCCTGTCCCTCGATACTTCTAACAAAGCGTGTCGCACTGGATTGTTCATGGCGCCGCGCCAGACCGCTCGTGCATCTTTCTGTTCAAAGGGCTTTTCGTAGAACTGCAGGCGTTGTCGAAAGGAGATGTAAGAGCCAAGATCAGCTTCGGGGAACTAAAGAGTAATCATTAATATAGCTCATGATATGATTTGGGCAAGGCGGGAATCTTACAGCCCATCCATCAAAATCAGGCATGACCCATGTATTCAACTCGTTGTTTGGCCTATTCCACGCCCACACTATCCGGTCGTCGGGCACACCTGTTGTCGGGGTGTCCTCAATGTCTATGATGAACTCTGCGTTGGGTATGCTTGTGGGATCAGGGTGCGCAATGATAGCTCTGTACAGATTCGAAAGCCCAGCAACGGCTCGGGCCCGCTCGCATGCGCCTTCTTTATAGTCGATGATGTACATCTTTCTCAAGTCAATGAAAGATGGATAGCGAGATCAGAAAGCATGCTCGACTAACCTGGCCATCGTGAACGAGAACATGCGCTTGACCATGAGGGTAGGGGTCGTCTCGTTCCCATATCTGGATTCGTTCTTGACTGACGGAGGAGCTGCCGATATGGTCGCGAGCACGATCCAATTCGGTGTAAAGTTTGGGAAAAGCGATCTAAGAGCCTTTGGTCAATAGCTGTCTCAGAAGAATACTGGTTGACATACATCACATTGCTCGTCCGTGAAACCCAAATTTCTAGCATCTCTCCTTGTATCGAAGCTCCAGCCCTCGATATTCGGATTGTTTAGTTTTGGAGAGACTATCGCCGGCTTCTCAGGCTTCAAAATATTCGTCGTAGACGGGACATGATAGTAAGTAAACCAAAGCAGAACAAGACTGACAATACCAGCAGCCAACGCAACGAGGCCAACAGAAAATTTTCTCTCGTGCATTTGACAAAGAGCTGAATGAGACGGAAGATGGGAGGGTGAAAGACAGACGCGTCACCACCACCAAAGTGGAGCGCACTTGTGAAGAGAAACAGCATCGCAAAAAACCAGTCAGGGACAGAGCGACTACTCTGGTCTAATGCCGTGTAGACGTAGGTGGATCCCTCCCAGCCCAATCCATGTATGACAGCAAAGAATGCCCTACGAGTGATCAGCAGCTAGGTGGGTACTTGGCATAAAACCACAGTAGCATCGCATGCAAGATTCCCATAGCCCCCAGCCCCTTTTATGTTGATTCGATGACTCGATCCCAAAGAAGCAAGTTGGAAAAATCCTGTTTCGAACAGGGTTCAGCCATAAACATTAGGAGGGGCCAAAAAGCTCGGGGACGGACCGATTCTTGATAAGAAGTCGAAAATCCTGTTCTCAATATAGTTACGGCGAGAAAGATGTTTTCACAAGAACAAGTTTTCCCTGCAGACTTGAGACCGCTTAGGAATCTTTCGTACCGTTACCTTCATAAAATAAATCAAGATTTTAATGTTCCTCGCTCGCACGGACTCCATACCGACGGGACTGGCCGGGACTCTATGCATGCAGTGCATGGATAAGATCTACGCCTCCGATCTGTCAGAGACGAGAGACCTTCGAAAATTCTTACCAAGTGTCGAACGTCGTTCTCGCTGTGGCAATAATGAGTCCTTCTCCCAGGCCTATTGAGGTGTCAATTTTTGTGTGTGATCGGACAGATATCAGTCATGGCCACGACACGTGACCTGCCATCCTTCCAGGAACGTATCCTAATCTTGCTGTCATTGCTAACGGAAGTTGTGGAATCAGTATAGCACTCGTTCAGTTATGGTAAGGTCGAACACAATCCTCGGACTTGGTACTGCCAAAACCGTTGACTCAGACCGCAAATGCGGACTCGAAATCTAGGCCCCAACTCAAGCGAAAGAACAATGATGTGTCCAGCTTATTCTGCCAACTTGTCTCTCGGAATGTGAAGTTCATAACACGTATCGGAAGAATGGGTTCTCTTTGTCGGTCAAATCTTGGAATGAGAGCTTGTCTCGCTCGTCTTCGCCGACGCTCTGGCCGTCTCTTCGTCGATTCTCTCTTTTCAGCACAAAGTACAAGGCTACGGACGATATGATGGTGATGCAGTAGCTAATCAATTTTTTCCAATCTTAGTGTCTTTCATGAAAAGCCATGAGCGAGAACACCAGGACTTACCATATAATCAATCCAAGCCATAACATCGGATAATGCCTGCTTTTTGTTTGACTCTTGATCAGCTGTGGACCGACGATGTTGCCAATACAATAGGCGACGAAAATCGCTGCGGCCATGAAGCTCTTCTTGGTAGCACCAGCAACGTTGGACATTCCCAGGCTGATGATCAAGCTGACCACTGCACCGAAAGCGCCAATTATGCTGTAACCGGCCACTGGTGTCGGGGCTCGACGCGTCCATGAGCTTCGCCAGATCATAGCACAGCCAGCGATGACTGGGAAACAGCAGAGAACGAGCATGACGATGCGGATGTTTGGGATTCGAGACGAAAGGTAGCCGGTCAGGAGAATGAGGACGAAGCAGAGAGCTCCCAAGGGAAATTGCCAAAGGATGGAATCGCGCGTGGTCCAGCCGAAGGTCGAGACAATGAGAGGACCAAAACCGCTGACCGCGCCATTAATGGTGTAGGCCGAAGCCATCATTGTGAAGATTAGCCATACTTTGACATCGAGAAGTGACTCTATGATCTGTGAAGTCTTGATTTTGTGACAGCGGACTCCCGTTTGCGAGCTTCTCAAACGCTCGATGGCCACTTTTCGTTCAGGAACGCTTAAAAAGCGAGCGCATGCTGGAGAATCAGGAATGAGGAAACAGAAGAGTCCAAAAAGAATAGTGAGCGAGCCTGCAAGTAGGTAGATGTACTGCCATCGTTGAAGGGACCCAGTCGTGATCTGCGCAAAGCCATAATTGAGTCCTCCGCCAATGATCGTGAAGAGGCCGGTCGACGAAAACCACCAGGATTGACGCATGCTCTGTTCTTGTTGCGTGTAAAAGCCGCTGACGATACACATGAAACCCGTTGGTATGATAGACTCGACGAATCCGAGGAAGAAACGCTGAGCGTATAGCCCCCTCCAGGTTGTGACAGTGGCCGTCAACATACAAACAGCACCCCAGACAATCACTATGCCGCCCAGGACTCGTCCGAGGTTGAAGCGCTGGAGGCTAAACGTCATAGGGTACAAACCAGCAAGCATCCCGAAGTAGAACAAGGATGTCGCCCAACTGAGACGGGATGTGTCAGTGGTAGGCGGTGTCTTCGTCGCATCCACAACGCTGAGCCTGAGATCTTTGGTCATGCCAAACAGAACCGCACTGCCCAGGATCGCTTTGTCATAGTAGACCAGTCCGTAGCCTATGCAAAGTCAGCCACTTATCTTGAAGTTATGAGTCTCAGAGTCTAGACTTTGCTACACGAGAAACACGCGAAGTTTGCACAATTCCTACAACGAGACAAGTTTGTGACATGTCAAGCAGATGATATCTCAAATTTGGCAGAGGTACTACGTCCTGCACCGTGAGCGTTGGTATGGTCAAACTTGCCACTTCAAATGAAAGCGAATCGTATTCATTTCATAGAAGATGCCAATTATGCGCATCATAACTCCTGACTCCACTTGATGAAAATGGAAAGCGTACCGATAAGCATGGCCGGGATGAGGAACATGTCAAGTTTTCGTACCACTCGAGCCTCTACCACAGGGTCAATACTTTGAGCATGTTCCCCAGCAATAGCATACGCCACGTCCTTTTCCGGAGCATCAGGGCTGCTGGTCTTCTCCATCGACGGGATAGAGACGTGTTTCTCGCCGGCGAGGAGATCGGGAAGCTTCATGGTATTTGGCCTGGTCTCTCGATGCCAGATTGTATTGCAGAATGGATAGAGTTAGATGCGAGAAGATTCTTTCGCCGCTAGAAAGCGATAGTCCCCGCGCGGTTCTTGGCTGCATGGGCTGTCGTCGACATCTTCATTGGTGGCTTGCTTCTGCCTTATAATCAATCTGTCTTTAAGTGCCTCCGGTGAACAAATGCGAACAAGATGCCATGTTGCGCGGCGCGAGGTGGTAAATCTAGTCGCGAGATCGGTGTCTGTTCTGCGGCGAGTACTGAATCAGTGGTATCATGACAACCGTTCTGCCTTTGCTGTATCGACGGTATCGAGTACAAGAAGAACTGGCAAGCCGCTTGAGAGGTGTGAGAGAACACTTGAAGGACTTGACGATCAAAGGAGGTCGAGATACCAAGTAGTTCCATTGATGGGTCCGTGGCCCGGATTATCCCGTGACGAACTATCTTTTAAACTTTACACGATATTTCTAGAAAGACATTTAAGATCTCTCCTGCTAGAAATGAATTGCTGTTGATCTTGACTTGAACAATTCGATAAGAACCTTAATATACAGTACTTCTGCCGCTAGTCCTAGTTCAGAGCCGGCACGTGAGCAACCTAACATTTGGATTGTTTATTCATTCCTTCCTCTATAAAAACATGAGAGTGTTTACAAAACGCTCTGTCCTCCTTGAACAAACAATCCGCCTGCGCCAATCGTCTTCAAGAGGGTTTATAAGACCACCTCCACGCCCGAGTACGGCGACAACTCTTCACAAGCGGCGAATCATGTCGTCCTCGAAACGAGAAGCACCTGGAAAGGATGCCTTCAAGTCACCAAAGAAGTCAAAAGGTAAATACCATCCTATTCCTCACCACAAAAGAACACTAGCTTATTTCTCTTAGCTACGCCCGTGATTGTGAAATTCTACGACCCAATTGAGGAAGCCCAAGATGGATTTGGACGTACTCTCGCGACTATGCTCCAATGGCCCGACAGTCAACTAGAAAAATCGCACGACTAGTGAGGGAATATGTAACAAAGAAAAATAACGGAGCTGGCTGATCGATTTTCTAGCATCCAAGTTTGGTTCCCACTTCCCGAAGGCTCGCCGTTCAACTGGAAAGCCCCTGTCATCGACAGCGAGACATGCTCTGAATTCCGGAGTCGGCCTGAACTGCGAAAAAACCTACAGAAGGCCTTCACACGGATCCTCAAATTTTATGGCTTCGAAGCCTCGTACAAGGGAGAGGAAGTACACATCCACCGCAGCATGCAACATACGAAATCATTCCGAAATTGGGTAACCAGGTCCGATCACAATCACCTTCGCATCTCCCGGATCATTCGATCTCTCCGCATCCTTGGACTCGAACAAAACGCTCAAGCTTTCTACCAAGCTTTGCTGGCGGTCAATAACGATCACTCTAACACGATTGGTGCTCGATCGTTGATGTATTGGAAACGTGCCGCTCTTCGACGTCTAGCACTTGAGCCTGCCGAAGATGACGAGGATGTGGAAGGTCAGCCCTTCCTACGCGAGCTAGATGAATTGATAGAACGAGAGATGGAGGCCGTCAAATCACCTGGAGAAGCGAATGGGACTGAGCCAACTGGTGAAGATGGGAAATCTGATCCAGCTGCGGAAGTCGAGAAGTCCACTGACGCCAAAGGTGGTAGTAAGACCACGACATGATAAGTCGCCTCTTCGCGGAGATGAAGATGGGCGCGTATTTAATGATAATGTCACCGCTTTAAAATAAGGTGTCGATATGAACACTTGGTAATGACTAGAGTGATCATATCAGGTATCATGAGCGTAAATGCAACATTCGAGAATGCATATAGTAGCAATCAGTTTCTGGTACGTTCCATTGTCCGAATAGCAAGAAATTCATTGCCATCAATCATGAGTGGGTTCGCGGTAGGTATAATTCATGCTTCTCTCTTTGCGCATCATGATGTTGAGGACCAAAGGTGAGAGAAATCGACCCCTCAGTATCTCCCCCACAAACAACTATCCAAAGCTCCCAAGCAGCAAAGGTATCTCGGAAAAGAATATTGTACAAAACCCGCTACACCGCAAAAGATCCCATCCCATAATATACCCTTGAATAGTATCAAAACCGCCCCCTCCTAAAGTCCTTCCTACCCCCTTCCAAATTCCTATACCCAGCACTCTCCTCATCACAGCTCGCCAAAGCCTTCAATCTAAACACCTTACCCACTGGTTCCGACGTCAAAGTTTCCGGACCAACCCCCGTCACACTCCTCGAAGGCGATCCAGAATTCTGTCTCAGAAATTTACTCCATCCCGTCACCTTCCTAACCAACGGCCAAAGACACATAATATTCGCAACCATAATACTAGTTCCCGTCTCCCTGATATCCCAAATCATGTAAACAGTATACCCCGGCAGCGTAAAATTATAGTATTTATTCAGCACCGCAGCCAAGATGACGAAGATACCGAGGGAGAAGATACCAATAAGCATGGCGCGTTTTAAAGGTGGGACTTTTGAGTTTATGATGAAGGGGAGGGGGATGAAGAGCATGAGGATGTCGGAGCTGATGTTGAAGACCATTTGGATTATGCAGTAGTAGAAGTAATTTGCGCATTGGGGGTTTTTGACAGGGACGGCCCAGTATTGGGTGAAGGGGTGGCAGAGGGCGAGGAAATAGGTTAGTTCTATTCCTAGGAGGCCTATGATGCAGTAGGCGATGGAGATCTTGACGAGGAGGTGGTAGGAGGTGCCGTAGGTCATGGTGTAGCTGTTGCTTGGTTAGAGAAGGATTTAGGAGCGACGATAAGAGGGTTTACTATAGCGTCAAAAGGCATGCTTTTACACCCCATAAGGTGAGGAGGTAGCATTGGTTTGAGCCAACGACGATCTTGCTACCAATGATACGGTTGGCGATTTCTTGGGGATCAGCCAGAACGCTCGCGAGTTGTGAAGGCTGAATCTGGTTGGTTGCATACCTGCCCGAGAGTTGCAGGAGAACGAGCAGTATTGTGTAGAAGATCTAGCGATACCTTGTTAGAGACTGTGCAATACCAACGTGGTGGCGGTAGAGATACAAAAGTAACAATCATCTGAGAAGATTAGCATGCGTTCTATCAATTGCTGCTCATGAATTGATATAACGGTGACTAACAATGTAATCGTCTGCCTGTAGCTTCTTCCATGATTTCTTCAGGATAGCTCGCGACCATCTAGAAGCTGTTACTCGATGAAAACCTCAAGACCCACTCAGGGCACTTACAATCGACCAACGAACAAGATCAGCCCCAAAGTCCAGAAGACAACGGACTCGGTAAGCAACTGACTAGCGGTAGGGTTCGAAGGCATGGTTGCCTCGTATCAGAAAATCCCAGAGCAGTGGATGGAGGGTCTTTGATTGACAGAGGTTGTACTGAATTTGAAAGTGGATTAATCTTATTCGATTTGGGTGCGAATTTCTTCATGATTACCAGTAACTTCATGGTGTTGATGCATGTGGTTATCGTAGCAAACGTGGAGTGTTCTGATACGAGCACTGACTATCGAGAGTCGCAAAGATAGGCTGAGAATAGAAGGAGGCCAAAAAAGGAAACGAGTGAGAACAGAGCGTGGCAGGTGTCGGGTAAGGTAACCACAGCAGAGCAAGCGGATGCACTTGCGACATGGACGTTTGTGGGGGTGAGACCAGGCATGGGACAATGTGGGGTTCTCTCATATTGGCATCCTATAGGTTCCAGTACGGAATGAACTATCTGTAGAAGGATTATTAGGGCATATCATGGAAAGGTGTTTGGTCTCGTTTGTTACGAAGGCCAAGATTAAGCAATAACAAGACGGTCACCCATGAGACAGTAGGAGACACCTCATTATTTTCAAGGTGCAGCAAACAGCGTGGATTGCAACCTCCTATTGAGAGAGTGAGCATTGGGGAGGGTTTGTGTGGTTGCCGAAATGAGGCGTTTGCGTGATGGGCGGAGGACGCCGAATGGCGAGTAATCACAGCCAACGAAGTGGGCCAATTCCAAGATTCCCACATTACGGGGTACCGAACTGTGCAGAAGACAATCATTAGGGGGTCTATTGATGCAGATCAATCTTCCATGGCATTAAATCGTCAATTTGCCGCGGTTTCCCCCAGGCCTCTGATGTGATTGCATCGGGGTGTTTTTAAGCGAGTAGAAGTATGAGACGCAGCGGTCTGGAGTCAATGGTGAGACGAGAGTTGAGTGATTGTATCGAATGAGGTGTTATTGTGATGCGGGTGTATGGATGTCGATTGAGATACGGGTCGATCCACCTACGTTGCCATCGGATCTTCTACTAGGAGGTAGCAGAGATGGCGAGGACGGATCTTATCAATCTAAAATGCATCGAATATCTAGAACGGGATAGCGGACAGCATTCAAAGGCCTGAAGGAGCTCACCGGTAAAGGCGTTTGACTTATTTCCTGAACTGCACGCATCCCACGCTTGTCTGAAGTGAGGCCCCGATTTCTGGAGGCGTGTCGTGGTTGGAGATGAAAAAGAAAGGCAATCCACAACAAACAGACTTTCCAAGGATGAAGCTCGAAGATTTGCGGTCCATGAACTAACAACGGCGATGATGGTTATGATGATGGATTGTTGATGTTGATGCTCAGGTGGTAAACTCACTTAGTACAAGTGGAGTCGAGGAATCCGAAAGCGAAAACCTCCGGAGATAGAATTTATCTACCTATTCTATAAGACCGAAGTGAATAAAATATTACTACTGTCAAACAGAATATATTTTCTCCAGGTAGATATTTGATGCTAAACTAACTTCAAAGCAACGCATAAGTACCAATATAGTGATCGAAGATCATGTGCCTCGGACATGAGTCTTACAGTTGGTGGATGAGGATTCCTTATCCTTACAACATCAAACACGAATACATTCATCAAATCGCTCATCATATTGGATTGCCGCACTCGGAAGATAATGACAGATGTGTGTAATCTATCTCTATCCAAGATGAACGAAAATCACCACGATACCATGAGTCATTCATTTCCTTCATGCACAGATGTCTACCACGCCTTGACTCAGGCTACCCGTTTATATCAGCCAATTGCATCAATCTTTCTGCGTTGCACCTAAGCCTTGAAATGGGCGGGGTTACTTTCAAAGTCCCAAGTCATAACGCCAGTTCCTCCTCCCATCTTCTTCAGATTCTCGTCTCCGATTTCTTTCACGCTTGCATGCCACACAGCCTTCCATGTTCCCTTCGCCTGGATCTCGTACTCGGCATCCTTCTCGAACTTTGCACCAGGCGTATCAGACAAAACGATTTCCTTCGTGATAGCACTCCTAGGCTCAATCTCGAGGAAGGCATCGCGAGGGGGTGGCGTAACTCTATTGATCTTCATCTCCATGTTTGGCAACATCTCTCCAGAATTCAAATCCTTGGTGTTAAAAATGCCGAGAAGTAAAGCCTTATCGTCGAATGGCGTATCCCACTTGAGCAAAGTCATGGAAGTCGAGTCATGAAGGTTTGTTGCGGTGACGAGAAGAGTTGGTGGGGATGTGCTGGGCTCCTTGATCGCCAGGGTAAGTTGGAGGGATGATTTGGTGGGGTGCGGACCCGGCGCTTGCTGCTGGGATGAAGTGGATCCTGTCATTTTCCGAATCGATGATGCAATGGATGAGTCGCTGGAGTAAAGGAGAAATAAGACGATGATTGTTGTAACGGAAACTGCTGTTATGCTACGCATGCTCATGTATGATATACGACGGCGGGAACCAATGCTACTTAATAAGGAAGGAAGGTTGCTGCCTGGAGACTGTTAGGACATTCGGGATTAATTCGTGGTCTAGAGCTGCACTGAGAAAAGTGGTACTGCGCTGGGAAGAAGAAGGTCTCGTCTTTTGGAGAGCAGATCAACTTGCCGAAACAATACAGTCTTAAGCTCATCCGCATTGCCAAGCCGCACTGGTTCCTGAGGCTCGGGTTCGACAATGTTCCAGGCTGCTCAGTATCTTCGGGCTCACACCAATGATGCAGGATAGGGATGCCCAAGGATGTGGAAGGTTGAGAAGAAGGCATCATGATATTGCGGTATAGAAATCACAAAACCAGCTAGCTCGAGCAACAAAGAAAGCTCTTGATACTCGAAACAAGCTTTTCATCGTGCCTAGATTAGGTTGGATATTTTCCGAGTGGAGAATGGCAAGCTTTGATTCGAGAAAAGAGCTTACCTAGAGCGACTCAACTGCAGGTGGCCGACGGAGGATCAGCATACGGCATCGACGAGACTCGACACGGGCGGGTATCTTGATGCCAAACTGCCAGGGTGGCTTGGATTATGCCAGCGACAAGAAGGACTAATAAAGGCGGGAGGTTGAAAAGTTGTTGGCGGCCAGAAGAGGTTGTATGGTCCTTGTGTGTGGTGTTTTGACGGGAGATGCCTTGATCTCCCTCCCGCAGAGTAACCGCATGAAGGTTAGCCTGTGGCTGAACTCAGCGCCCCACTGATTCCACCATACCAACCACAACCACCTTCCATTTCGACTTTACTTCACATCCACCCTCCCACTCCCAGCATATCCTGTCTGATCATCCTCTAGGGCTACAAGGACGTCCGGCCCTACTCCAAAGGCTGCAGGCTGCTGGCTTCTGGCTTCTGCCTCCCGCATCTGTCACTCGCCGGGAAGAGAGGACCCCCTGACTGACCTCGAATTTATCTTGCCGTTGGTGGGCTCAATCATGCGGACTACAACGTCCAGCCTCGCGAGTCAGAACAAACCAGGTTTTAAGTCGCGACTCATGAGCTCTGTCGAGATGTAAATGTCTGGGCAAGCGTTCTCTTCAAGCTTCAAGCTTTAGGGCGATACGATCTGTACTCACGAGCATCTGCTACTTGCATCCTTCCCAAGACTGACTAGCTCCCCTGTAATATCCTCGACACTCGACATCCGTCCAATCAGGCAATGCTGCTTTGCTTGCGCTTCCTCTCTTTACTTCGTTCTGCTTTATCGCACCTCCAAGGATAACGTCTTGGAACCTTTTCTTCGTCTCCACCTTCGCACATATTTGCATGCATATCTCCATTTGAAAAAGGATACCCTCAGATGGATCTAATCGTTGTTGATGCTTTTCTCCGAGAAATCGATCGTCATGTCGGTCATGAGGCTGGCCAATGTCTCTACCGATTGTAATACCAACCCGCAGCCTGATACAGTAGCCCTTCCATGTCCCGATTCGGCCAATCACCAGCCTCGAAAAGTTCAAGATAAATCATCCAGACGCGAAACGGGTGTCCTTCTACATCCGGACAGTGATGTCGCATAACGTCTCCGACCCGTTCTACTCCACTTGCTCTTTTCGTCTAACATGGTTTGCCATCTTATCATCCTCCCGTTCGTTGGAAAGAAGGCTGAGAGATCAGGTCCTATAAAGCTACAGTGGTGCTCACGCATAAAATGTATCAGCCAGAGTTGACTCATCGAAACTTCCATTCTCATTCCCATTCTCCTGCCTTCTTCTATTTTTTTTATATATATCCGCAATTTTCTTCGTTCGTAATCAAGCAATCATGAGATTGACATCGCAAATCGCTATTGCCTTGCTGGCTGCTCTTGTTAGCTCAAAGGCCATCAAGCTGGAGAGATCCGACCCAGCTTTGAATATGAAGCTTTTTGCCAAAGGCAATACTCTCGTCAAGGCTGTCCTCACCAACACTGGCGCGTCAGATGTCAACTTGTTGAACAAGGGAACATTTCTTGACAAAGCTGCCGTGGAGAAACTAACGGTCTCTTCTGATAGTAAGTCCCAACTCTTTACTATCAGTACACTTCTTTCCACCCTGTCCGCTCGTCAAGATCGACAAGGATATGACTTGTGCGCAAGGCTACCTTGTGACACGCGACACGCATGTCCACTGCTTGTGTAGAACGCTATCTCTTGGCCTTTCTGGCGCTATCAACAATCGACAATATCGACACCATCTCTCTCGCTCGAAACAGTTCGCTCATGATGACGTACAGCCGAAGATGTCCCCTTCCTTGGTATGCGAAAACGTGTGTCGGGCACCGGTCTCACAGCAGATGAATTTACACCGCTCGCTGCTGGTCAGACAATCGAATTCGAAGTCGACATGGCCACTGTTCATGATCTATCCAATGGTGGCACGTTCAAAGTCACATCTTATGGAGCCATCCCCTACACCAAGGCCAATTCAACAGCCCTTAGCATGGGACAGGCGCTTGTCTATCGAAGTAACCAGCTCAAGGTCACTGTTGACGGAAAACAAGCCTCGAAGGTTGAGCGAGCCTTGCCCACCCTTGACAAGCGTACAGCCGTCCAAGGTGATTGCACCGGTTCCCAGAAGTCCAACACATTGAGCGCCCTCTCATACTGTAACCAGTTGGCCACCAACGCATCCACTGCAGCACAATCTGGCTCCGCCTCAAAGTTCGAGGAATACTTCAAATCGACGTCCACCAGTGTCCGCAATACCGTTGCAGCACGTCTCGCTGCAGTCGCAGCAGAATGCGGTAGCTCAACCAGCGGAAAGACAACCCAGTACTGCAGTGACGTATACAGTGCATGCGACTCCAACACGCTCGCTTACACCATTCCATCCCAGAACTTGGTCGTCAACTGCGGTATCTACTTCTCCGCTTTGCCTGTTATTTCAGACACTTGCCACACACAGGATATGGCTACGACTACTCTTCATGAGTACACTCACGCCCCAGGTGTTTACTCTCCAGGTACTGAGGACAACGGTTACGGATACGCCGCTGCTACCGCTTTGTCTTCTGACAACGCAGTTCTCAATGCTGACACTTATGCGCTTTATGCTAATGGTACGAGTGTTCCCTCTATATGTTACAAAACCTTCCACTAACGAGTTATAGCTATTCATGTCGGATGCTGAGCACCCATGCTGATAATGATGATCATGATGATGATGCGAGTGTGGAGGAACGAATTTCCTTTGTCGATACCAACGGGTTGAGCCCATGAAACGGAGCATTAACGAAGCCTTGGAACTTCTTTTGATTATACGAGCGTTGCTTTTTTGTCTGTTGCGCCCAATTTTTTTATTTTCTTTATGCTTTCACTGGTTGATGGATTTATTAAATGGGCATTGGTTTTTTCGCACCGCAAGCCGGTCTGGTTAGATGAGTTTGAAGCATTGGTAGTGACATCATTTATCTCTGTTGCAAAGATGTTGATTTTGAGGTTGTGAATACTATTATCAGTAGGGTTGTGTGCAGTGCTGCAGGTATAAAATAGGTTGAAAAGCCCGATCCAATGCTATATCTGGTTAGGCCTCTCCCCCGCTCATACACTCGGCAACAATAAAAAGAAATGGACAATAGCTTTCCTACTTTTCACTTTTTGGTATACACTTACTTGACGAAGGAAGAATGTGGGTCAATTGTCTTTCTTCCCATTGGCTCGGAATCGGAGGTGCCAGGAGTCTATTTCTGAGGCAAACCCAACTTCCCCATTGCCAAGTATAATTTTTTTTTTCTGGCAGCCTTGGGGCGTGGATCGGTGCCGTTTCATAAAAGTCATCATTATTCAAGAGTTAGGGGGGATTGAGAGCTTTGAACTCTTTGTAGGATAAAAAGGAAGAAAGCTTCAGTGTCAAATTTTGAGCGACAGTTTCTTGATAGACACTGACTCAATCGCAAGAGGGAGGCCAGCGCAACGTATTGTTATATTATTGATACTTGATAGCTGCTCTTTGGATCGCGCGACGTCGTTTCCGTGCCTTCACCTGACTCGAGAATTATCGTACCTGCATTAGCCTTCATCCACCTGTCTTCGACATTCCGCAAGCCATCTCCTGCGCATACGCGCATGCGCCTTGACATGAATGCCCCAGGGCCACTGTTCTCTGCCCGTTCTGATGCACGTGGTTATGCCTATCCCTTCTTGTCCTCATTCCGCATGTAGCATTATTTCCCACCACCTGGATATCTGTCGCATGTACCGTCCTCATCTCGTCGTTGTAGCGGTAACAGTAACAAGCAAGCTCTTTGGGCACCCTGCCACATCAGTCGGACATGCTCCTCCACAACCTGTCTCGTAACTCGTCACGGTCGTTGTCTCTGGACATTCTGGAATAGCAGGCGGTATTGTCACGGTTGAGAAGGTCGGCAGTGGGCATTTGAAAGCGCATCCTTTGCCTTTTGGTGAACCTTTGGGGTCTGTGACATCTGCACCACCTTTTGATGGTGGTGGACATGTTGTTTCGGGAAGAAAGCGAGTTGCTGTAAAGCATTGCGCGGTCGTTGTCGAAGCCAGGGTAAGAAGGAGTGCTATCAGGCTCGTTGGACTTGCAGGCGCCATCCTTTCGGGCATCGTGAAATGGACGAGATGGCGCTCAAGGTGGGTCGATGTTGTCGATGATAGTGTGTGAGAACATGGCGTGCGATCCAAAATCCGGCAATGCGCCTGTGGCACGCGATCGTGCTATATACTGCTACTCGTAAATCAGTAAGACAGAGGGTCGACCGTCCGAGAATGACTTGTTTAGTGTACGCAGTCCCCTGATCCCTAGGGCTCACTCCAGAAAGCGCCAGTTCATTTCGCTTCCAAGTCTCTGTTAGTTGCTACTGTACGTATTTGGACAAGCTGGCGACGAATCGTCCAATAATTGATCCAGGTTTGCTTTGGGTCTAGATTGTCTGATCGGGAATACTGTGTAGAAAGTGAGTGGCGTTTGTGATTGATGTATATTGGTTGTCCCGTCGCGCACGGATGCTGACAATGCGCGCCAGCAGTCGAATTTATGAATAGATACACTGTTGATCTGCTCTGAGGGAGTGATATCCAGATCAGTCAAGTCGAAGAATCTACCCCAGAGCTTGTGTTGCGCACTATATAGATACTTATGGTTATCTCGTATCTGAACCAAGGCTATCAAGCTGGAAGGCAAGGCGAGCTGAGCATACCACTTTCGGATGCGAATAAAATAAAATTTAAGTAGAAAACTTCCCTTTCCACGCCGGCAGGTAAAAGAGGTGTTGACTGTGTCTAGCAACTGAAGCATGGGAAGTTCGCATGTATACTCCTCCATACATTGATGAGACGGGAGCACGTGACAATGACATCAACCAAACATAAGGCCAGTTTTGGAAAGTCGTGACAGATGACGTAGTCACGGAGCGCGTGTCTAAGGCTTGGAAAGTCTTCCATTGCCTTGAAGTTCATTACCTAGATTCCACTACAACAACAACAACAACAACTACCTTCACCACTACAATCTACTCAAGTCGTCCTCCCAACCACAATTCGCCATCATGGACACCGTAAACAACGCCGTCAATGCTGCTACCAAGATGATTTGGGGAGAGCCGAATGCACCCGCAGATGCTACCAAGCAAACCACCGAGCCTGTTTCTGGAAAGACTGGAGCGGGCACCCTGGAAGAGCCTTACGATATGGGCAATACCGATGGTACGTCTTACCTTGGGCATTCCGAATGACATTCTCCTCCGTCAACATCGAGGCTGCTAGATGTGTGGCAGCATTGGCTTGGCACAGCTTCATTCAAAACCTTCTGGATTAAGATTCCCCATACTGAAAGGGACAATCAATGGCTGGATACTCTTTCTTCAATCCTCATGAGCTAACACCTCTCAGCAAGCATCACCTCTGACACCACTACCACTCCAAACATTGCCTCAACAGCACCATCCTCGGGCACAACAGCAACCTCTGAGCCATCTTCTACCACAACGAGCAAAGAGCCATTGTCCACAGGAACAAACACAGAACCATCCTCCATAACAAAACCCACTCCGGCAGAGACATCCGCCAAAATGCTCGATGGCAACATCGACCCAATCTCGTCCACTGTGCCCTCCACTGCCACAGATCCTATCTCAAACACCCAGCCCTCAACCAATGACCCAGCTACAGCTGTCCACTCTACCGCTACAGAAATTGGCCAAAAGCATCAAGGTGCCGACCGACCAACTGAAGCTCCAAACGCAGCACAGACCGAAGCTGTGAAGGGCAAGTCTGACATTGGCCAGAAGTCGCAGAGTGATTCCGATGTCAAGGTCACAGATGCGAACCGAGAACAACTCGCCACCGAGGGAAAACTACCGACCCTGCCCAACGACCACTCAGGAGAGCCCATGAAGATGCACACCGACACTGCGAAAGAGACCTCAGTAGACGATGCCGACTCAACCCCAGAGGGCAAGAAGGATCGCCTGGCTAGTGTTAGCCACGAGGGAGGTGGACAACACGGCAAAGTTGAGGGAACTGGCGAGCAGTGGGTCAAGTCGACTGGTCTTGCTGCGGAGGGAGGAGACTTTGATGCAACCAAACCTGGTGCTGCCAAAGAAGCCAACCGTGAGTCCATGTCTTTGTCCACGTCTGAATTGAGCGTCATTAATCATCGTGACAGGTATCCTAGAGCAGAAGGGCATCAAGAAGGACGACCACGGCAAGATGTCCACTGACGACGGCACGTCGCCAGACCTCGGTAGCGGCAGCGATGATTCACCAGCAAAGAAAGAATCAAAAATGGCCAAGCTCAAGGAGAAGCTTCATATTCGCTCCAAGAAGTCTGAGTCGGACGCTTAGGTGTGATAGGCCTAGGAGCGGATGAATTGTGCGTGTTGAAGTGTTCCGTGTCCTTCTGAATTGGCGTTTTGATGATGGCAGCGAATGTAAAATACTAATTGACAGCTTTCGCTATGATGAATGAACGAACTATCTGATGACGATGAAACACTCTCAAATGAAACTAACAACGTTTGTTCCCCTTTTTAGCGGAAAGTTCCGAATACGCGATTCAATATTCCAAAGAATCCTACCAGTGTTAGCGACGTCAGTTTGTAAGCTCACGATGAACATGATTCACAGGACCTGCGTGGCAATCCCTTGCAAACTATGGTCGCCAGTATTGTGTCGTTTACTTTTGGCAGCCTCTCCCATTCTTTGAATATTGTGAACCATAAAACGTCGGCGAAAAAAAGATGAATACTGTGTAGGCTATTTACATGATAGATGTAAAGGATTTTCTGTTTTGGATGTGGAAAATTTGGGGTCTGTGAAGGGGGTTGTGATTGGGTATTTTCTATTACTGGTTTTGGAAGGGAGGGGGAAGGTGGGGATGAGGAGGTGGGGATGTTGTTTTGGAGAGGGTGGAATATTGCTCTTGGTATAGCGAATCTGACCCTGAAGTAGTAATGGAGACAGTGGGGAAAGTAGGATAATATAGTTGTCGGCTCTATCCTTCCAATTCCCATAGGTACTTTGAGTCATGGATGATGTAGCTCTGTTTAATGTATCTGGTATTCGGTTTTTATTATCGCCTTTGAATTACTTTTAGTAGTTGAGTACGTGATATTGATATGTTTTGTTTAGTACTTTCAAATAAGAGCTAAACTTGATGGATGTTCAATCGGGATCCTTACTTACTGCAAAACTTCTGTTAACAAATCGTCAGAGTCGGAATATTTGCGATGCCGATTAAGAGTAGATACTTTATGTGACTTCGTTAGGCACTTAGCCAGCCAGGCTCCTGCGTTTGCCTTGGAGAGGGCAGAAATAGTTCTTGATCTTGAGGTTGCTCACGATCACCTTTGACGTGAACGTCATTTTTTCACATCTCAGTTGCAATTGATCAGCCACTTCCCGGATGATATCTGATGGCTTGCGAGAGATGCGCGTTCTGTGGAGACACATTGCGTGATGAACAGGGCATACTTGGCGGTGATTGCAACTTGGTTTTATTGATAGAACCTTGATTTAGGGGTTCTCGATTTCAATCGGACTCCTCATGTGGGATGTGCCATTGACTTTCGTGATGTTACATAATAGTGTATTTATTCGAGATGGCCTATTTGAATAACGATAAGATGCCCTGGCTATGACCAAGAGGCGGATTGTAAAACTTACAATGAATGCTTGCATTGGCAGCGCTCAAGTGCTGGTGGTACTCACCCTTCGATCAGTGTCCCTTGCGGTGTTTTCAGCCCCTAGCAATGCGCTTTCTTCATCAACAACAGCTGTCTTTGAAGCCTCCTTATTGGGCGTCTGAGGCGGCTGTAGAGCAGCCCATAGTGTACTGGCAATAACAATGGCACCGCCAATGAGACTCCAGGTACCCGGAATAACGCCCCAAATAGTCCAATCGAACAAGAGCGCAAACACAATTTGAGAGTAGAGCATACTTGTTGCCTTACTACTCTTGTCCATTTGCAAGCCAGCTGTGAGTAGGAATTGTAGAATAAATCCCAGCACGCCCAAAAGAGCGAGGAGAAACCACTCGTGGGCATTCGCGGGCATTACGAAGCCGATATCAGGGCTGATGATAAGGATAGCCGTGGAGCCCACGGTGGCGACGAATGCAAAGTAGTTTACAGACATGAGCGCATGGGCTCTGGACCCAATAATTCGGATCATCGTATACGCTCCCACTGTTCCAAGAACGCCGATGATGGAGACGCCGATGGCAATGAGTCGTTGTTTTGGTGTTACCTCGTCTATCTCGTTGCCGATGGTGTTACTGTCGATCTCATGTCCGAAGATAGCTGCTGGGTGGGCGATGATGGTGACACCTATCAAAGCCGCCATGCCAGCAACAAGATCTTTCTTGGAAAAAATCTGGCCTAGACATATCGAGCATGTCCAAGCTGTGACGATTGGCACCAGAAAGCGAAATACTGTGGCTTCTGCGAGTGGAAGATAATGGACGGAATCTGGGAGAGGTTAGACCTGCCAAAGCTTTTCGACGAGAGAAGGTTTGCCTCACAATATAAGCACCAGAGTCCAAAGAAGCCAAATAAAGCACGAAGAATCAGAAGGCTTCGAACGCCTTTCTTTCCAAGGGGAAAATCTGGAACCTCTGTATACCACATGTACAAACTGCTCAGGACAAATGTCGTGCTCATGCGAGCAAAAATAATCTTCCGGGAGGATTAGCCAACAAATAATGATTTTCCCTTGGTCTGATAGGGAAGTAATACGAACCTGAAAAGCAGGTATGCCATGGCTGCGACCTTGCTGAAGATATCGAACGATGGCGTCCATAGAAGAGGCGGCGATTTCGGCCAGCAGAATAAGACATGCTCCTTTGTTGTCTCGATATATTCTTTTCAACACGCTCTCACGCTCCGGTTCATTAGTTATAGAATCCATGGGCAAAGAAATGCTGGACGATTGGGTATAACGAAAACAACGCTGTAAAATAAATAGAAAATGCAATTCAATAAAATATGCGAGACGGTCGTCGGATATAATATGACAACTCAGTGGAGCCTGAGGTGTAAGCAGTTGATCATCTGCGCGAATAAAAACCGAGCAGATGATCAATCACATGAACTGCTAACCCGTAAGATGCTACTAGTGTCCCCACAGGCAAAATACTTTCCGCAACTGCACTGTACCTTTTCTTCCCGATACCACAAACAACACAACAATGGCTCTTCGTTCGTCTTTGATATTCCTCATCGTTGGACGTCCCATGCATACCATACTCTAATCTCTTGAGAGCAGAATGCCTGGCATATAGGTTTTGCCAATAGACTTACCGACGTGACGATGGTCCATACACAGTTGCCCGCATGTTCCCTAAGGGACACTTGACCGCCGAAGGACGATCCTTTCAGTTGACCCAATGGCAATTCACTTGCTCTATTCGGCTTCCCTGCCGGGACCGAGCAATCCCGAAATATTCGCAGCCTCAAGTCAGGACATGCTACTCGTACACCTTCCGCTGTATCGGCCAAGTTGAAGTCATCGCTTCGCTTTTTTCCATCTCTTGTTTGTATATCCAACGAGGACCCTGATGATACAACAGGTCACACTACTCATCGAGACAATGTGGAAACAAAATGTCTGTCGCGATTAAGTCTTTTTGCGAGACTGTCCGGATGTCGCACAACACCAATGGTGAAGTCTGCAGCGGGAAAGTGATCGGTCGCCAGATAGTTGGTGATCACATACATTACCATAAATGGATGTTCCAAGGCGAGACCAACAAACTTCGGGAGTGGAGTTCTTTTGGCAATGAAACATTTTGTGAGGATGAGAAAACACAGCTAGAGTCATTCCAAGAGGCAGCTGTTACATCGACGATGAGGCATGGACCGTTGCCCCCCAATCCCAAGGCAATTCGAAAGGGGACATTTTGATGGCCCATATACCGACTTGAGTCAGAACCGCATTGGAACGGCGTATTTTTCCTTTTTTTGCTTCCAAATTTGGAGAGAAGACGAAACATCGGCGACATCTCTCATCGACGGTCTGTAGGGTCCAAGCAGGCCTTCCTGATAGTCCGCGGCACGGACAAGCTCGACCAAGGCGAGTTGACAATCCTAACTCGAATTATGGTATAAATTCTAGCATCTGTTCACGTGCTCCCGTCTAGCCCAATATTCTGGCCGCGAGTAAGATCCACCTCAGAGTCTCCTTGCGATAATTCTGATTAGGAAGTAGATATGTATCTCGGTAGGAATTCCGCTTGAAAAGCCGGTATATATTCCGAAGCTATTTGTAAAATTCAGTTCCGGGTTCCTGCCTCGCTATAGAGTGGATATACTCAGGATAGGAGAGCTCGTCGTGGTAGAAGCCAAGATCTACGGATTGTGTGGCCTCTGACGCCCTTCTCAGGCAGACTCTAGGAAGACCTGTGATTGAGATGGGAATGACCAAGTGGGAGACTTTCCTGCCCAAATTGGGCGCCTGCAAAAATACTCAAATCTTAAGGCGAACTCGAAAACAAACCTCGCATGCTCCGTGTGTAAGGAAAAGAGAGCGAGAAAGAGGTGGATAGCAGGAAATGACCTCATTACTCCAACCACGCCCAGGAGCGCCGTCCAAGGAAGCCAAGACCAGTAGAACAATAATATGGTCGATGCGAACATTGGCAGCCTTCTCTCTGCTCAGCGAAGATACGGCAGATCCAAGGCTAGTCGTTGGGAGAAAGCAATGTATAAAAGGAGAGGGCATATGCGCACCTGGACGGACATCATCGCCAACCACCACAGCTAGCTTCGTACTTATCATCATCATTATTGTTAATATTGAGAAATGTACTTCACTTCTTACCTCCTTTCCACCCTCCTCGTTGCGACGCCAGCTGTCGTTTACGCAAGGGGTTGCACACATTTCGAAACAACATATATAGTCCCCTGCCCCAACGGCCAATGCAGTGGTAAGACCTCCCCCAACCCAAGAGAGAGAATACAAAAAAAGAAGAAGACCCCCCCCCCTTAAAAAAAAAAAACCCTCCCACAACATCCAAAACCGCCTCCTCCCACCTACCTAACAACCCTCCCCAACCAGAAACCGGAAAACAAGAAGACTACGCCTACGCCTTCCGAACAAACGCAAACGAATTCAGAACATGGGCCGCTAAACCCGGCGTCGCCGGCGACTGCGGCGGTTGGTGTCTAAAAGTTGTTGAGCGGCCGTGGGGCGATGGACACACCTTCACGATGCGTTGTATTGCGCCGCGCATGGGCAGAGTGTGGTCGGAGGGGATTCCGGCGTATAGGGAAGGGTTGGAGAGGATTTGGACGAATCGGGCTTGTGATGTTAGTTGTTCGCCTTCTGACAAGCCGTTTTCGGGGCAGAGTTGTGATTTTTGGGTGAGTTTTTTTCTTCTCCTTTTTAGGGTTTTTTTTTGCTTTTTTTTGGTGAGGTTTGAGTTTGGGTGCTGACTTTTTTGGTAGTATGGGGATTGTTAGGTGGGTTGGGCTGTTGGGAGGAATTGGGATCTTGGTGGTTGGGGACTTTTGGGAGGATGTTGCGGAAGTTGTGGAATGCGTTATTTTATCTGATAGATACGCCCTCGAGCGCAAGAGACATGATTTCTTTTTTCTTAGCAGCGCCAATGAGATAACACCATCCATGAATGTATCTTTGTCTCAAAATCTGTCCAGGTCAAAGGCCTACGGTAGTATCCACACCTCAAAACGAAACGAACACCGATGTGCCTCCCCAAGGCCTCTTTCCCGACCGTCTAGAAAGTAGAGAAGTCAACGGTGCCATGTCCGACAACTCTTCCACCGTCAACGGTTCCATCTTCAAGAGTATTCGCGCCCGTCCTGGCCCGAAAATGCAGATTACCATCCTCATGCGCCACGAAGATCTCAATGACATATTCCAACAGATAACTCCACACAGACTTTGATTTCAGTCGTCCAGACCTTGTAGGCTGGAGCTCAGGTATCCGCTGTGGAGTGCAGGTGCCCTCTACATCTTCATTTGAGAAATTCATCCACATCTGACCGACGTGGGTGACGTCGTCGTCTTCCATGTAGCGAGGCGGTGTATCTGATTCGGAGGCATAGAGGTCTAGGGAGAATTCGAGGGAGTCTTCTGGGTCGCTTGGGGTGTAGATTTTGGAGGTGTTGACGACGAGTGCTGAAGCTTGGGTTGTGGGATCGCCCTGTTGATAAAATTAGCTTTGCTAAATGACTTGAAATTGGGGGGCTCAGCAAGGCTCGGACGGGAGTAACAAGCAGTTCTAAAACTACAAATCAATGTCGCGAGATTTCTGGCAATTCGATGTGTTAGATTTGCCAGAAATCCGTCGATATCGAGATTGAAATGAGCGCGACACGAATTGATGGAACAGCTGTGGGTACCGACCTTGTTAATGCTCCAAACAATGCGGTTACTGCACAAATCTCCAAGCCCATTCTTCCATGGAGCTGGTAACCGCCTCGACTCCGGATCAACTCGTTCCTCAAACTTCCAATCGAAACAAATACCGTAGTGGCGACGACAGCACCGAACGGAAGGTTGAATACCAGACAGACGACTAAAAGCTGCTCCTTTCGCGATGGCAATCGATCTTTAGGAAAAATTAGACCCAAGAATCCAGCTTGTTCCAAACTTATAGATACTTACGGATCTTTCGCAACGATGAAGCTGATTCCGCCTTCCTCTTTGCAGAAATCTTGCACCTTTGTGGCCAAATGGTGCGATTGAGCGAAACCACCAACGAGTATTAGAGTCTGTGAATGTGTCAGTTTTCAGATCTGCTAAGAATCAAGTTTGACGTACCTCAACTCTTCCCGTGGATAACACAGCATTAGCCCTGTTAAGCTGGGACTGGACAAGATTTAGAATTTCGGTGATGCAGGGTTCGAAGAAGCTGTCCATATCCTGTCTACACAAGGTTAGTCGGAAAGTTCAATCGTGTGACACAGTCGGTTCATTAATTCATGTCCGTCAGGAACAATGCAGCCTATTTTTTCGTGTAGGCCACACTCAGATTGAGATCGATACCAATAAATTTCTGGCGACTTTGTCTTTCCATATTTCCCGAAACGTATCGACATCGATCTCGATCTGAGGTTGTTGTCTTGATGTAAACTCTTGGTGGCCATGGATTGACGAAGGGTCTGTGATGTATCTTGGAATGGATCCTACCTCGAGAAAGTGACAATACCCCGCTCCTTGTCGTAGCCCAAGCCTTTAGAAGTCTTCACGCTCATATGTAGCCGCGCTGTATAGGGACGGCTATTGCGCCATGCTCCAAGATTGCGGCCGAAGCCACGCTTATGACTCTCGAAGTCTTGTAGAAGCCATGACCCTGGACCCTTTTCAGACGCTGGCAGGTCGTCGAATTTGGAGCCAAAACGTTTGGATAGCATCCGGAGAAAGGCTCGATCTATAGCGGTGCTGCCGTATTTGCCACCTTCACCGGTGACGACTTCCTTGAACTGGGGAGGCTGAGTAGAAATGACTTGATAGATAATAATATCGATAGTGCCACCTCCACAGTCAACGATTGCGACTGAAGCTTTGTCAGTGAATGACCAGTTATTGAGGAAGTTTGAACTCACAAGCATCGCCGGCAGCAAGGTTGAAGTCACAATCATCCTCGCTTAGCTCGCTCAGTACAGTGATGGCGGCAGCCTCGGGCTCAGTGATCAGGCGAACGCTGCATCCAGACTTGGACTTGAACATGGATTTCCTAGCCGCTTGGAGGGTGGCGTCTTTCGCCTTGTCCGACCAAGTGGCCGGTACAGTAATGCAGACATCCAGTGGCCAATTATCGAGAATTGACCAGGAGCCTAAAACGGTTTTGCGAAACACTTGCTCAGCCCATCGCAAGACCTGGGTCAAGTAGTCTTCGATCACTTCTACTGCTGTCTTACCCTCTGGTAACCGTGTTGTGTCTTGTCCCAGCTCAGCCAGGCTTGGGTCGTCGAATTCTGCCAATTTCGTAGCTTTGTCCAAATGGAGTTTGAAGAGTCCAACGATCTCTTCCATCTCCGCATCAACACCAAAGCCCCAGTCACACAACTCGAGGCCATCATCTACTCTGTGATACGCGATTCTTGAAGGGGTCTTCGACTCTGTCTGTTCGCCTTCTCCAGGCCACTCTTTGACGATGATGACATCCTTGATACTAGTTTTGCTGGAACTAATGAAACATACACCTAAATCCAAAGGTTCATCAGCAAATCCATGCGAGCATGCTGCCATCAGGAGGGCATAGACTCACCCGTAAAGGTGGTACCGAAGTCGATACCAAAACCGTATCGCTTCGCACCGTCGTCGATTGCATCTGTGTTCATTTCGGAACAGTACCCGACGTAGGCGAAGGGAGTGAAATAAGGCGCGAATGACTGGAGCGAAGGTAACCGAAGGGACGGTGTCCAGAGTACGTTGAAGTGAGAAGAACGTGTTGATGCTGCAAGATATAATGGCGTGAGGGTCTTTTGGGATTGGTGTTGGAACGCGTCTATTCTCACGCGATATGTATTATTCATTGACTCAAACCAAACAACACTGACAAAATAGCCGCAGGTCAACCATCGCATGGTTGATTTCTTGGAGAACATCGCCCTTTCAAGTCAAGACCACCTGTATCAGCACTACACCGACGAGAACAGGTATCCTATTCCAACACTCACAAGCCTATACAAGAGCTTACGCAAAGCCATAAGCCAGCATGGAACGGAGATCGAGAACACTCATCCAAATGCACTCGCACGAAGGAAAAGCCGCCAGTAGCGTCCCTCGGCAATCTGCTCGCCTCAGAAAGACAGATCAGACCACAGGAACTCCGAGCACATCCACGGATCCTTTTGAGAAAAAAGGCAATGGAACAGCGAAAAGGAGCCTTCCACTCCCCCAAGACAGCGAGTCTCCAGGTCCTAAGAAACTGAAGATAACCCATAAAAGTGCAGACGCCCAAGAGCTGATTACGAAGCACAGTATCGAGATAACGAAGTTTATGACGAAGATTGAAGAGGTGCAGGGCGCAAGAGCCGCGGCGGAGCATGGATTGAATCAGAAGGACCAAGAGTTGCAAGTTCTGGAACATGAAGCTGTTACCCTGAGAGAAGACCGTTCTTCCCTCGAAAATCATATTGAGGATCTGTCCAAAACGGCGAATGTCAGAAAGGAAGAGATAGCGATGTTGAAAGAAAAAGTAGAAGAACAGAATCAATGGCGACAAGAAGCGGATGACAGAGTGAAAGAGATAGTCATGTTGAAGGCAAAAGTGGCAGAACGAGACCAATGGCGACAAGAAGCGGAGGATAGGACGGAAGAGATAAATATGCTGAAGGCAATAATAAAAGAACAGGATCAGTGGCGACAAGACTGCTGTGAAGAACTCGACTCCATGCAGCCTCGAAACGATTGGCCCGAGCCAAATGACGGAGATTTGCAGCGGGATTTGAATGACCTGGAGAGAACGATATACGACTTCAGCACCGAGTATGCAGCCAAAAGCAAGATAGGGAGGAATGGAAGAAAAGACTTCTTGGCCAGAATCGCAAGAATAAAGCAGGCTATTCCGCTTGACGACCAGAGAGAAATGCTTACCGAGCAAGCTTGGCCCAAATTCAAGCATGCGAAGCATAAAGGTGAGGCAATACCTCTTCTGCTGTCTTCATGGCTGAACCGTTTTCTTTGCAACGAGATCTTCATGAATCCCTTCTACTTCATGAAGTACAAGAGCCCGCCTCAGTATCATTACGCCGATGCTGTTCTCCATCGTATGTTCATGGAGCTCGAAAGTAGTAAGTGCGGCCACTATTGATCGATGAAATGATAAAAAATACTTACCAGGCTCCAGGTCATGGAGTTGCATCCAAAGAGGTTCATACAGTGCGATCTGAACTCATGCGGTTGATGGATCCAAAGACAACTGCGAAGTCTCCAGAAGGAGCTATTGCCTTGAAGCAGTCAACTTCGAACAGCAAAACGGCGGCACACCGAGACATTGCACAGCAATTCGCGGATCTTGCCTACGGTAACGTGCTAGAAGAGGTGACAGCAGAGATCCTTGAGGGGCTGGAGTCTATTATAGATATGGCAGCACAATTCGTGACCAAGATCAGCACTCAGAAATACACGTTAAGCTGTGAAGGACTAAGCGATCTAGCAGCTGCATTCGATCATACCTCAGCCGATATGGAGGCTCATCCCCTGCATAGTCGAGCCTTGCGGGCGAAGCCAGGATCATTAGATGGCAAACGAATTTTGCTTATCCATCAGCCTCTGGTTGTAATCAATGGGAAGAGCGATGGATCCGATTACACCTGTCGTAGAAGAGAGAAGAAGGCTATCGCTTGGATGGGATGATATGATGCACAGGAAGATGAACAGACGACCGCCAACGTCGCTGAAGGAAGGTTCAAAGGCTTGCGAATCTGGGGTGGTGTCAGAGGGTGTGACTGAGAAGCGATGCTCAGCAACGCAGCCGAATGAATTGTATATCAAGTCCCCCCTTGGCGTGCAATGTTCGAATGAGGAGGAGTGGTGGTGGTGGTGGATGGAAGCAAGGGGAGGTGAGATTGGACATGGATGGATTTAAATGGATGAAGTGCCCCAAACCCAATATAGGCAAGGCGGGCGTTGGACCCTGGGAGTGTACTAGGTAGGCATGATGCTCTTACAGTGAAGTGGCAGCGTTCAAGTTCCCGATTATTTGAAATGAAGACACACGTCGCTTTGAATCCATCCACAATTATTGTATCCTTTTACGAGGCCGTGTTACCATGTCCACCTTCAAATCCACATCCACATCCACATCCTCATCCGCCGAGCTGAACCCACCCGGCCATTCCACCCAAGCAACCACTGCCAGCCGCAGAGCCACGTCGAAGAAGGAGAGACCCATAGCACGACGACGAGCCTCTAGTTTGCGCGGAGAGCCTCCGGGAGACACGGCGCCCTCCATGTCCACCATGTACGATCGCCAGCAATTGGAAGGCTTCACGAATACAACCGTTACCGTAAGACCAGCCGTGTTCATACTCCCCAAGTCTCCCCTATCAATACATGCTGACACTCCTGCCTAGACACCCAGAGCAACAGCAGAGAAACCACATCGCGGACGCAAGCGGAGGAAAGTAAAGTCGTTTTTCAAGCGTTGGAGATCCGTGTCCGTACGCCATACATGGCTTATGCCACTGCTCGTCTGCCTCCTCGTTGTCGCGCTGTATGCCGTATATCCACACCCTTCGAATCCCATATCCGCCGCCCTCTTCCTATCGTATCCTCTCCCTCGCTCCAAGTCAGACGGTCCTGATGCCCTCATTCAATATGGAAAAGGAAAGAAGGATTTTGCGTTCGTCGCATTCTACACCATGTTCCTGTCCTTCACCCGCGAGTTCATCATGCAGCGTCTGCTGCGTCCATTGTCTATCAAGGCCGGATTGAAGTCAAGAGCGAAGCAGGCTCGCTTCATGGAACAAGCGTACACTGCTGTTTACTTTGCCGTTCTCGGTCCTTTGGGATTATACGTCATGTCGCGGACACCCGTCTGGTACTTCAACACCGCTGGCATGCTCGAGGGATTCCCTCACAAGACGCACGATGCTGTCTTCAAGACCTACTACCTCACGCAGGCTGCATACTGGGCGCAGCAAATGATCGTCCTGCTTATGGGTCTCGAGAAGCCTCGAAAGGACTTCAAGGAATTGGTAGCCCACCACATTATCACCTTGGCCCTGATCTTCGCTTCCTACCGCTTCCACTTCACATATATGGGATTGGCTGTATATGTCACCATGGACGTCTCGGATTTCTTCCTTGCTGTGAGTCCTACGCATCTTGTCATGTCTCTCCGCTGTGCTAATTTGGAAACAGACCTCGAAGCTCCTCAATTACATCGAGGCCCCTATCGTGATTCCCTACTTCATTATCTTTCTCGGCGCCTGGGCCTATCTTCGCCACTTCATAAACTTGCGCATCCTCTCCTCCATGATCCCGCTCCCTCTTCCCTTTCCAGATGCCGTCAACACGCAAATCCACAACACTCTGGGCTTCGCCGGCAATCTCACGAGTACAGGATTTGGCCTCGCAAGTCCAGTCCTCAACCCTGTAACCTCCCTCTCTGCGTCACTGTTCCCAGAAACCACGAATCTGATCAGTAAAGCCCCTTCGATGGTGATTGAATGGTTCAATACGCCACCTACATTCCAGACCATTGGGCCGTATGATCTTAATTGGGAGACGCAGCAATACAAATGTTGGATCAGTCAATGGATTGTTTTCTTCATGTTGCTTGCTCTACAACTTGTCAACCTCTTCTGGTTCTTCTTGATCCTCAGAATCCTATGGAGGTTAGTTGCCAGCTGGGGTGAGGTTGTGGAAGATGATCGGAGTGATGCAGACGACAGCGTCGAGGGCACCGAAGACCGCAAGGATGACTTGGATACTATGCGGAAAGAGCAAGGTGCGATTGGTGAGTTGGAGAAGCCAGCGTTACTGGTGAATGGCATTCCACTACCCGAGGGTGAAACCGGAGTAGATGTGAAGGTCGCGAATGGGGAAAAGAGGTGATGTGTATTAAAAAGTGAGGGGTTTTGATTTCTGAATTCTAGTATGTTGTTATTTTTATTTGCTTGCCGCAGGATACAGATGTTGGTTTGGACTTAATTGATGCATAGCGAAGCGATTGTCACGGCATGGAAAGCCAGTTGAAATTACCCCAAGTGGCTGCGAGTTTCGGTCTGGGCTTGTGAGTGGCTTGCCTCTAGACACTCTATGAATGCTATTTCTCGTATTATTCCATTTTTGCAATGATGTCGCTGAACAGGATGTGTACAACTAATAGCATGTCATGATAATATGATCGTATGTAGCTGGGCTTCGATTTCACACCACCTAGGACATTGAAGCGATAACGCGAGTCCTAGACTTAATAAGCTTACCATGTGCCCACGCTGTTGCTAGTCACGCCGCGCTGGACATTGTGGTTGTCTTTCTCGATGCGATTGTTCAATCTTTGCACTTAGGTTCCACATAATCGTTTGAACGAGATTTGAGACCAATCTGATGAGTCAGTTGCCTACCTCAAACCCGACTGCTACTAACAACATATTTCCATTGCGACGAACGGGGGATGGGGCTGTATAATAAGACATAAACCACCAATACGATCAAGATTTCCCGTTCTTGTTACTTCAAGCCATTACAATGACAGCTAAGGACCCCAGTCGTTCCAAAAATCTGGCACCGTACGTCGCAGACATGACTAGGGATCATACATCCATTGAATCATCACCCTTCACGAATGGCGACGAGGCCATTCCTCTGAATAACTTCAATCATGAACATCTACTTACCAATCGACCGCCTTCTCAGATGAGTGGGGGTACAACACTTCCAATGTATGATTCTATAGGGAGGAAACCTCCGCCCTATCATCGCATCTGTGGCCTTTCGAACGGGGATAGCGAACATCTAGATGCTCGATTTGATGGTGCGCCGAGGGGGGATGGACGGGGTATTGAAGTTTGGCATCGTGGGGATGATGTATCACTGGCACAGGAGCAGGGAATTGCACTGACTGGTGGAACATCACGGAATTTTGAATGCGGTGTTCCGAGGTTGTCTCCTATTCCGAGAGATTTTGTTCACAGGCTGGCTGGTTTGTCTGATGGGCTAGAAGACCCGGTTGTGAGACCGGCGCCGGTTTATTTTGGAAATCGGTTGGGGGAGGGACGGGTGGGCTTTCGAGCTGAGCGAGGGGATGAGGGACGACGGCCATTTCTGTTTTTTGATGGGGATACATCTGATCGTCGCTGTGGATGTTGTGAGTTTGTTCTTTGTGCTTTATCCATTATTGCTTTGCTTGTATTTCTGGGATGGGCTATTTGGGGAGCTGTGGTTTCGAGGAATGGCGTTGAGGCCGTGTAGTTTTGCGATCAAACTGGACTTTGGATGAAGTGGTTTTGGTGGATGGGAATGTCGAGTGGATGGGACGAGTTGAGGTGATGTGGACAGAATATTTGATAGGCCCTTATTCTATTGGGTAGAGTGGAGATCTGGGAGTGGTGTGAGATGCTGCTGTTTAGCCTGTAGGCGGACCGAGTCTGGGTTGATTATCTTGTTAATGAGGAAGACTCTCGACGCCCAGATCTCGGATGCGAATATACAAAGGCTGTCCACTACCTTACCACGAGTCCTGCTACACTCGTCATGATTGTTTCTTCTCTGTTAGCTTGTAAGTTGAGGCCTTGTTAAGGGCTTATGTGTAAACTTGGGTCGTAGGAGACATCCATGAATTGTTGATAGCGACGATGAATATTGAAGCTGTGGAACATCAGAGAAACGATCTATCTAATCGAAGACAGCTCATTTCCGTGTAGCACAATCGAGCAAGATTGTAAAACTAGATCTTGCCAATCTTTTTTTCATTCACAACGGGATCTGAACTCTCTCCCTTTGAACAAACTGATTTCTTGCCTATCGTTGTATCCTCCCAGCCATCTCACATCAGAATTGACTACCTTCACAAGTGCCTCCTTTGCTCTTCTCGCCTTCCAATCTATCACTCAAAATGTCCCCACTCCCTCCTCATGAAATTATCAGCCCGAAGCGGCAAGAAGTTGAGTTTCCGAATCCATATCCCCTCGCCATCTCACCATCACCAAAACCAAATTTCCCCAGATCCTCAGGCTTGTATGTATTCAATATGGAACAGTCCGCCCCCCTGTATATCGCGGCCGCAGCCTGAGGACTTAAAGAAAGAGTAGGCGCCCTATTCCCCAACTTCCCGTCTATTACTTTAACCGTAATAGTCGCGCCAGCAATGCATAAGTTAGGACCAGTTGCCGATATACACCTTACTTTATATAGACGGCCACACGCTGCACCGCTATCCCATAGCCCTTCGTTCACAGCGGCGAAGAGACTCCCGACGGGGAATTGGTCTTGACGGCTGCCGTAACATTTAGTAGGTGTGAAGGGTCCTTTATAGGGGGCTACGAGTCCTATATTACTATCGCCTAGGACTAAAGGTACGAAGTAAGAGATTGCGATTAGAGTAGTTAGGGCTTTCATTGCGAATTCTGCGCTATAGAGAAGGTAAGTAATAGAAAAAGTTATTCGGTAGAATGCTATCTTATAGGGACGGACGTTGGTTCTATTTAAGTCAGCGGAATACTATAAAATCGAGTCGGATACGAGAGGTATAGCGTGTCGGAGGATAAGAAAACGTAGAAAATATATATAGCTTTTACTCTATATCCTACCCTACTATAGTTATTATTAGAGCAATATGCTTTTCATTCAGCATTTACTCGATGTCCTACCCTACTATAGTGTCCGGAGATTAAATACTAGTAGGTAGAGGTGGAGCTCCACCTAAGTAAATTATATATCGCCACTACCAAGGCGGTGACCTATATACCCTCCACTCATAAAGCGGAGAAGGACATGCAAAGGAATCAGAGGTGGGGAGGTACTGTGGTCTGATACCATGTTATACAGCGTAGAGATCCTTACTACGAAAGATTGGCCGCTAGACTTTTATTTGGCGTCCGACCATAGTAGTAAATGCCGAGAATAGATTCTTGCGAAGCAGAGCTGTTTGGATCCGGGGAATCTAGATGCATTTAGAGTGGAGAGTAAATTCTTAGCGAAGTGGAGATGGGGGAATTTACTCGCCGTTACATTCAGTGTAAGTTTCTGACTTTTTCGTACCACATTTTTTCATCTTCATAGGCAAAACAGTCTAGAATTGAGCCCACAGTGGGAGAATGGTTGAGTGGGTCATTTGGAGCACGTAGTGTTGCCATTACAGAAAGGTCCTTCGAAAGTCGTAACTACGCGGAGGTTTCCTCCTGGCTCTGCCGGGTTTGCCTGAGACTCGAAAGATTCTTTTTGCCATTATGTCCTTGCGGATCTAAGTGTGAAAATGGCTGTGCTTTTTGCTACTTCAGCAGCAGTTAGAGAGCGCTGGAAAAGGTTTCAAGATCGAATCTATCCTATAAATGGGTGTTCTGTGATGTTAGCATCTTCATCTTCTTCTTTGCGCGCACAGATAGACTCCTGTTTTCATTCATGCTCATTTCTTCGTTTCAGTATCATCTTTTCTCTGCCGGCGCAACTTGTCTCCTGATGAATCTCTTCTCGACACCCCACCCAAATTTCCACTTGAACAGCGCCAAAAAAAGCGTGACCAGAAAGTTCGTCCGGAGAATTTCATACCAATCCCTCATCGTGAACGTCTCTTTTTTTCGTAACGTGCCGCGCTCTCTCTGCCGTACAACCGCATTCTCATACTCCTTCGATATCTGCAAGAATTTTTCAGGGTCATCCGTTATCACACCGTCCATTCCCTCATTAATACACCACCTCATTCTGCGTTCCTCGTTCACAGTCCATGCGAAGATGGACCTATTGTATTGCTTTGCCTCCTTTATGAACGCACCGCCCAATGGTCCTACAAGTACAGCTTGTAGCATGTTAAATGAGACATTCGGGACGGTGAAGAATTGGCGAGCGTAATTTGTCGAGAAGCCAATGTGCGATATTGCGTAATTTGGGAGGTGTTTGAAAATGACGCCTAGATATTTCGTAGCCCAGAAGCCGAGTACAATGCGTTGATTCCAAGGTTTGGCACCCGGCGGAAGAGGAACGGATGCAATGTCAGAGGCAATGAGGCGGATGACATCGTCTGTGTCGTTATCGAGCTAGACATAGATGTAAGATCGGGAAACGGGTGGCTAGGATCTTAAGTACCTTGATGTCAAGAAGAAGCCAGATGTGCTCCAGTCCAGGGGCTGCCAGGTATTCGAGTAGTTCTTTCAAACGCGGCATAGGTACGTTAGGTTTTGCAATTGTGCGCAAAGACCGAATGTATTCCCAATCACAGTCTATGATCTTTTCTGGCTTGCCAAAGCAGCGTTTGAGGTTGGCGTCCTGCTCAATGGTGAGACCAGATCACACGATTTTGGTGGACATGAAATACATGAGATAGAACTACTACTCCATCCTTGGTTAAATGTATATCCGTCTCCAGAGCATGCGCGCCAGCTTCTACAGCTCCACGCATAGAGCTCATGGTATTCTCAGGAAACTTTGCTTTGAAACCACGGTGGGCGATCGACTGCGGTACTCTGCTGCCATCCTCCGTAGTGCGAGCTTTTGTAAAATTGGCTGCACGCAATTAGCATTGATATTCCTCAGACTAATGGGAAGGCAATCAAACCTTGTGGAAACTCGGTGTCATCCGTGAGAAGCGCTTCTTCGGCAAGTCTCTCCATCACTGCGGAAGAGAAGAGGGGAGGTATATTGAGCTTTCTTCGCAGAAAGGAAGGCTTCGGCTCGTTATTTGCGCTCATATTCGTGCCAGAAAGAAGTGAAGGATAATATTCAACTGAGATCTGTATGAAGAGTGATAATAAGGGATGAGAGAAGCTGAAGGTAGCATTATATGTGGATAGAGTCTGACAGGAGCAAAGTCAGTAACAGTGACGATTCCACTGAGCTTGGATCCAGCCAATGAATCGCGGAACGTTTGCGCCAGCTCGGTGATAACGGACGGAGCTAGTAAGACTGAAGAACATTGCTTGACGTCGAATGGGGTGCTGTTTGCAAGAAACAACAACATCGTGAGAGATCCTGGACTTTTATACCTTCAATTGTCGAAACTTCGGGGACGATAGAATCTATGACCTTCGAGCTGCCTTCGAGCTGCACACAGTACCACGCCCCTCCATTCGCGTAGATAATTAGCTTCGGGAATCTGGAGTATCGGCGGAGGTGCAGCGATCATCTCGATTGGACCGACAATGCACATTTCCTTGGGTGTGTTAGAAAGAAGGTTCGGTGGCTGCTGGAAACGCTGTCTCACCCATGTCTTTGTCTTCAATCCACTCTCTTCCTCAAAATATCGCTGATGTTTGAGATTGGCGTGCTGGCAAAATTGATTACAGACGTTGTCCACGTCGTAGCTCATCTTCTACAGGACACGAGGCACGGCAGCTATTCATCGACCGATGCAGTGCAACTCCAACACGCGAGCTTGGTGCAACAAAGGCGTTGTGGAGATATCTCATCCAGCTCAGCCAATTCTTCACCTGGATTATTATCTAAGACCCCTTCACCTCGATTGGAACTTATCTCGCATAACTAGTTGGATCAGGTTTCAGTCTATCCAATGGTTTGATGGTCTCCGCTCCCCTCAGGGCTGAATGGCGACCTAGATTGGGAAGAAAGCTGAAATGGTTGGCACCGAACGCTGTAGGCTGTTTCGCAGCCGAAAACGCGTGAACATTCCAACAAAAATGCCATTGCTTCTTACACAAGCCCCAGTTCAATGGAAGACAGACTATGTACGCTTTTGAGACAACAAGAATTCCATCAACCCCCTGAATTCCATCAACCCCCTGAATTCCATCAACGCAGTCCGATCTCATATCTCATTCGACATCGCCAGTTGGATCAGGAGTCTCCTTCACATTCTCGAGTATACTATGGGCAATTCCCATATCTTTTGAGCGTGAGACTCTACAAACAGCCTCTTGCAACACCACGCTCACTATTGTCTTCACAGCAATACCGTTGCAAAGAAAGGCTTAGAAGAGGACAGACTATGCTTCAAGGAAATAGAACGTGGACGACCTTCCGAACCTAGAGCCATCAGGTGGACACTTCGATCCTTTGAGCTCTCTCGGAACTACATTGAGATTTGGTGTGACTGCGCCCCAAGTTGGTGTAGTTCCGGTCTACTTTCGCTTCGAACTCAGGCAAATAATACAGGTAATGAGACTGTGGCAACAAGAGTGCTAGAGCTTCATATGGAACGCCAGCTTTGAGAGAGCTGAAAGAGACTAGAGCGCGTGCAAGAATGTTTCCCGAGCACTAGAATTGCGTGCCTTTTCAAGTGCTTCGAAATTTATGGTAGATTTGTATTTCACAATGGTCTCCAGGACAGAGACGGGATGTTCTCAGTGTATGAACATCCCTGGAACATCCCAGAGAGCGTGAAACGGCAACTCTACTTCGTAAGAAATGAATACTCTCGCTGGAACTGAAGGTTGGAGTACTATTAGAATTCCGCTAGCTGCCGCTGGACTCAGCTCCAAGATATTGATGATTGAATCGAACTCAACGGATGAAGGAATAGATAAATGGCAAATATTCAGCAGAAAGAAGAATGTCTATTCAGCCTGATACTGAATATTTGGCGGCGCGTCTATAACGGGTATAGCTAACAACGTGGACGGTTCCAGGTTCGCGCTATATCTTAGGTAAGGTGGCCTCTTTGACCTCAAGGCCTCGAAACACCCAAGGCAGGCTCGAGTCGTTATGAATCCCGCTCCTTAACTGTCCCCTCATTCATAACACTCCTTTCCAAAGTACAGGTAGCGCATAGGTCTGCAGCGCCTTCAAGCTGCTTTCTCATCCGCCACAATGAACGGCTACACGCAGCACCAAGTGCTCGACGATGAAAACTTTGGAGAGGCAAAGGGCATTAGTGTGAAAGCATTCGACGCGTTTCGTACGGGTTACCATTCCCATTGCCCAACGTTCTGCTAATTGGACTCCTACAGCAAAGACGAAGCCTTCATACCTCAAGAAATCGCATACTGGATCAGCATGGACAATTCTCCTCATAGTCGCCTCGGTCTCCCTCATCCTCTCAGAAACCCGTCGCTGGTTCGCCGGAGAGATATCACACTCCTTCAGCGTGGAGAAGGGCATATCACATCAGTTACAAATAAATTTGGACGTCGTGGTTGCCATGAAATGCTCCGATATTCACATCAATGTTCAAGACGCTGCAGGGGACCGTATTCTGGCTGGCGACATGTTGACAAAGGACCCCACCGTTTGGGGACAATGGAACAAGAAGTGGGCTACGCATACGTTAGGCGACGAATCGGACGGCCATCTCTACGGCCAAGGTGAAGAGGAGGACGTCCATGACTATTTGGGAGCCGCGAGAAAGTCGAAGAAAAAGTTCAAGAAGACTCCTCGTCTTCATGGCGTGGCTAATGCATGCCGTGTCTTTGGTTCTATCGAGAGCAACAAAGTTCAGGGAGATTTTCACATTACAGCTCGTGGTCATGGTTATATGGAGTTCGGAATGCATTTGGACCACAATGGTAGGCAGATAACCCAGGACAGAGGCGATTGCATGTACTAACGAACACCAGACTTCAACTTCTCACATATCGTTAACACCCTTTCCTACGGCCCAAACTACCCTCTCCTCACGAACCCTCTCTCAAACACCCGTGCGACGACCGATGCTCACTTCTACAAGTTCCAATACTACACCAACATTGTCCCTACTATCTACACAACCGAGACCAATCAAGTCAGCCTCTCGCCTCCGAAGCATATCCTAGATCCATCCCACGCTGATTACCAACCATCATATTCTCCCAACACTGTGTGGACAAATCAGTACGCCGTGACATCGCAATCGCATGTAGTCGGAGAGAACTTCGTTCCAGGCATATTCTTCAAGTATGACATCGAACCTTTGCTGCTCATAGTGAGTGAGGAATGGGGTGGTTTCCTGGCATTGCTCGTCAGGCTGGTCAACGTTGTGAGCGGAGTCTTAGTAGCGGGATCCTGGTGCTGGGCATTGAGTGATTATGCCGTGGAGACATGGCTGTACAAGAAGGGTCGTGAGAGTCTGGGCTTTCTCGGTAATGGAAGGCAAGATGAAAAGTTTGTATGAACAGGTTTAGAACTTTGAATGGCGTTTTGATTGAGCAAAGGCATGGATGGCGTACGGGAGTTTTGAAGGATTGGGTGTGACGGGATCACGCTCCACCTCCAAGTCTCAAACCACTAGGGATCTAGGTAGTCCCTCTAGCAACAGAGGTGGCCGCGAAGGCTGCGGCAGGAGCACATGGTTTTGACTTCGGGTGAACCACAATCAACAACGACAGCTTTTCCACACCTTTCATCCTCACTTCGTTTCAACACACGGTTCTCGTGACCTACGCGGAAGTCTTGGAAGCAGATCTGGCATCGCTGTAGGTGCAGGTCGCACGAAATCAGTTCCAAGCCTTGTGTCACCTGGATCGGTATACAATTTACGCGTCTTGTTCATTTCCACGACTGGGGCACTTTGCGTATTAAGGTCCCATCTCGTGACTACCCAAGCTCCTTATTCTCGACTACGTGGTTGTTCCAATCAGTAATAGTAACAAAGGTTGATTCCCTCACATCGCCCGACAAACCATGGATCGATCGGACGGACCTCAACGAATGCCTGTGTCTGGTAAGGCACCAAACAAAACACTCGTTCGAAAACGAGAACCAGACAGCGAGAACGATGAGCCTGCGCGTCTGCCCAAGCGGGCGATCAAAATCGAGAACGCTGGAGTCAAGCGCGAGCCCATTGTTATCAGCGACGATGACTCTAAGCCTATCCTACCTAGAAAGACGGCTGCTGGAAAGGGTGCGAAAGCTGGCTTGCCGGTAGGACGGTCATCCTTTCACGATACTGGGGACGAAGATAAACAGACTGTCGAGGCGCTCGAGGCTAGTCGAGAAGAGCCACAGAAGATGAGGCTCTGTTACCCGGAGAGGCCGTCGAAAAAGAGATACGCAAAGCGTATCCTTGGTGTTCGTCCACTTGGCCAAACCAATGAGCAGGGACTATCTGAACATAGTAAGAATAACTCCCTCAACAGACTCGCGACCAACTTGTCTGGAGATTTTGATGTCCCTCACGTGAAGTTAAAACCGGCAGCACCAACAAAGTTCACTCCTGGATGGTACTCGGACCGCAGCTTCGCCATCCATGGTGACCTCGAGCTTCGTTTTGTCGGTGTCTTTCTTGTAGCATATTGCCGTGACAGTTGTGCTGAGTCCGAAGGCAGTTTGTGCGTTCACCTTTTCTTCATTCGCAAGGCGATCTGAGATGCACCGCCCTCCACACACCACCAACCCTGGCCAGCATCGAAGTCCAGTGATTCCAAAACCATCTCACTGGCCGCCTGATCATACCATCTGTTTCCACTAGTCCTATGTTAGATTCTGCGAGTTCGATAATCGAGCCACATGAGCGTCCATTTACAAGTCCAGTGTCTCGATCATCTCGATCGTGTTGTAGTCATGTGAAGCTCTGCAACTTAATCAGCTGTCTTCGAGAAAGCCAGACAATTCAGCAACTTACTCCTTCGCTAAGCACTGTCTGGCACTGTATGGATCGACCGTCTCCCTCAGATTGTCCCAGAATGCCTTGGCACCTTCTTTGGTGTACACATCCAAGACTTTCTTGATTGGGTCGCCAGACAAGTCCCCAGCACCTTTGTTGCGCACACTAGAAGTCGGTCTGAAGAATTCAGAACGCTGTGAATCGTACTTACTCGGCCGGGATATGGGGGATTCCAAAGGTGTCTGCAGACATTGGCGGCTCATAAATATCCTTTGATGTCTCCTTCTGCACAACTTGGACCCCATTGAACAGGACGGGCTGATTTACACCCCTCATGTAATATTGGATTAGGTCGCCAGGTTTTGGGTCGTAGTTCTTGAGCTCTTCTTCGGACTTTGGTTCTGGTACAAAGTCCATCCCAAGCACCTTAAATAGCTCAAAAGTTCTGATTAAGTGTAAACGTAGCCGAGAACGACTTACCTCGCCATTACTCTCGAGTTCGGAAAGCGCATAGCACCGACGTCGTAGTAATCATGAGGACCAATGGGATACTTTGGGTCTTTCTCTGGAAACTTGTACGTGAAGAGCCTACCGCCAACTTTATCATTGGCCTCGAGGATCTCATATTCTACACTGAGACCTTCAAACCTATCATTCAGATAGTCGAAGATCATAGTAAGAGACGCGTCCTAGATGTAGCTCGGCTAGAGGTATTTACGTCGTGGGAACTGCACGGGTCCGAAACTTGCGTGCGGCTGGGCTTTTGAAAATACCACGACAAACAAGCCAGCTATGGCGGAAGGATGCTCAAAGTCATCCATCTTGCTTCCATATTTTCACCGCTTGCATCCATCCTCGTAGGGACAATTGCTTCGGGAACGATGTAGCGTTGTGTCGAACAGTCCAGAGGGGATACCCAGCCCCGATGCAAGAGAGTCTTCAGCTCTGAGGAAGCCAAGAGGGTACTCGGAAAGTGGTTGGGAGTGTCCATTAGTTAGATACAGAAGTCGAGGGTCGAGTAGGTACTACTAGTAACCACTGCAGACGGGAGAAGGCCGGGGACGTGCTCGGCATCAGAAAGCCCTTAGACAGGGATTACTCTTAGGCTTCTTCAGCAAGGGTTATGGCTGTTGAAACTCCAGCTCTCTTCGGCGTGCCGAGCCGTACTGCCATTCCGTGGTTTCACAGTCACGCCCTACTTATTCACTGGCACGCTCAGAAAGGTAGTACTGATAGTAGTATTAGGTCGTGCTCACTAACTGAAAGATTGCTGCAGGTGGGAGAGACTCGGAGCCTGAGTTCAATGACAGCCACACCAATCGCTCCTTCACTATTCCCGATATCAACCACCTGCACACCATCGGAGCGATCCATTCCGTCACCCAAAACAATCGAGTCCAATCCCGGAGACGTCTTCCATTACACACTGCCAGTGGCTCCACCTGCGACCTCGAGTCAGAGATGTCAGGCTGCACGTGACCGAGCTAAAGGTGTCAACTACTAGCGGCCGACCCGCAAAGCAGCTTTCCCTCCCGCTCGAATCGAAAGTGCAAACATCCTATACTGAACTCGAGAAACGACTGATCCCGTCTGGTGTCTGCTCGTATTTCTTTTATTTCCTTGCTCCTCTGCGCTGCTTTGGTCTGGTCTGGTCTGGTCTTCTCTTTCAATCCATTCTCTTCCATTTTCTGTGCCGCCATCAAAAGCCTTTCCAAGCTTTCGTCCCACCAAACCCTCTCGACTCGACTTTTTTAATCCTCCATCAACCACCTGGACTCGACGCGCCACCGCTCTACAATCCCCAGTTCATCCTTCCGCTGGCTGGTGTTCTTTACAACAAGATCTAATTTCTTTTCGTTGTCTTTGCGCCCAACGACTTCTTCGCCTCAGCCTGAAAGTCACCCCTTCCACTCCCGCACCAAAATCTCACTTCCAATCTTCCATCTCGAGAAATGGCCGATATGCAGCAAGATCACATTGCCTCATCTGGCGCGCCGCCTGGGTACGACAACAATGGCCAGGGAACCACTGGACTGCCGCCCCTGAACATTCCTCAGAACAACAACCCGCTCCCAACCGCCATTACCTCTCCCATGTCCAGCGGCGGCCAGTACACTCCCGGCCAGCAGCGTCGCTCCGCGCCAGAGCCCAACAAGCGCGCTCTGTACGTCGGCAATCTGAACCCACAGGTGTCCGAGGAACTTCTGAGGCAGATATTCGAGACGAGTGGACATGTTGTCAGCGTCAAGGTCATTCCGGACAAGAACGTCAAGGCGTCTGGTCTGAACTATGGCTTCGTCGAGTTCGACGATCCAGCCACCGCAGAGCACGCCATGTCGACTTTGAATGGCCGTGTCATTTTGGGCAACGAGATTAGAGTCAACTGGGCCTACCAGAATAATAACACGAACAAGGAGGATACATCCAACCACTACCACATCTTCGTCGGAGATTTGTCCAACGAAGTCAACGATGAGACGTTGATGCAGGCTTTCTCTGCTTTTGGCACAGTGTCTGAAGCTCGCGTCATGTGGGACATGAAAACTGGGCGCTCGCGAGGCTACGGATTTGCTGCTTTCCGTGAGCGCGACCAAGCAGAGAAGGCACTCGCAGCTATGGATGGACAGTGGTTGGGATCGCGACAAATTCGCTGCAACTGGGCTAACCAGAAGGGCCAACCATCTATGGCGCAGCAGCAGGCCATGTCCGTGCAGGGCATGAGCCCCAGTCCGTTCCAGCAGAACCACAACCCCTTCCCCACTCAGGGCATGGGAAGCTATGAACAGGTCGCATCTCAAACACCAGATTGGCAAACGACCGTGTATGTCGGCAATCTCACACCGTACACGTCCGTCAACGACCTCGTTCCCCTGTTTGGCAATTACGGGTACGTCGTCGAGACACGCTTCCAATCCGACCGCGGCTTCGCGTTCATCAAGATGGAGACACATTCCAATGCCGCCATGGCTATTTGCCAGCTCAACGGATACAACGTCAACGGCCGGCCACTGAAATGTTCTTGGGGCAAGGAACGTCCTCCCCAAGGACAAGGTGCTCCTTCTGCTGGTGGCTATGATGGCTATCCTCCAAGTGCTGCTCCATCAGCTTACACACCGCAGACCCCAGCGGGCGGATATCCTCAGTATGGTGGCCCCAGCCAAATCTCTCCTCAAGGTATGGCCACCGTTCACATTTCCACTTAGTTCAAAACTAATCTTGATAGTCCCGTACTCCGCTCAACCAGGTGGCTACGGTCAAACTCCAGGTGGTTACGGAAGCCCAGCTATGGCTCAGCCTTACCAGCAAAGCTACCCTCCACAACAACACCAGGGACGACAGAATGCTCCTCCACAACAGCAGCAATGGAACCAACAGCAACCTCAGGGTGGATACCAGGGCGGCTATGGATATCAGGGATAGGCTGCTGAGCTCGTGACCAAACTATTCCCATGCAAAGGACCATTGTCAGCCACCTTTGCGCCATGGCTAGATTCTCACAATTTCATAGGCTCACGCTCCCGATCTGCCCACTTTTCATTTCTCCACCACCACCACCTTTTTGGCCACGGACATCCCTGCTTCCTTCAGTCGGTCTTCCCAGCATAGTCCAGTGAGGCTCACCCTGGCATGCAATGATTCCACATATGTTATNTGCCGTGCAGTCCTCTCACGCAAATTTGTTTCCTTGCTATTCGCAATTCAGCTATTTACCACACGGATCTCTAGTCCATGGCTTTCTATTTTTCCATTGCACGACCGGTGGGTGGGTACAGCAACACGGATTTTTGGCTGGCTAGCTGGGATTCGAACCGAATGATTCCCCAGGGCACGGGATCCTTATTTTCTACGTCTCTGCTGTGTGTGGGAGGGTCGGGATTGGATTTCATGTCGAATCAGATGTTGTAGCGGTGGTGGCTTAGGCTGCTTGTTTGTTGTGTAGGCTGTCTGTTGTTTTCCTGGGTAGAGCTGTTGCCAGTCTCTTTCTCTTACTCCTTCTATGAAGGGCGTCTTTGTTGCTGTTGTTATCATCCATTTACTCCACTTGATTTCATTATGCATCCCATCACTACCCACCTCGTATGTCGATTACCACGGCTGAAAACATGTATACAAAGCCTCGCGAGATGACTCTTATGCCTGGGTTCGGGTGCAAGTTATGTTTGTGTGGCGCTCTCCGCTGCTTTTTTCCGGTGGCGTCTGAGATTGTCTTTTGACCGGACCACGCGCGCACGTAGATACCCCAAATCGTCGTCGACCAATGCAATTATTTAATTCTCAAATGCAACTTTGTGACCCATATCAAAGGGGCAGCTCTTAACTGAGTGCGTAAACTCCAAACGTCTCATACAGCACCCGCAAATAGGAGATGAAACGGATTGATCGTGGTCTGATTTGGATTCACGCGGTGATATTTTTCTGGCAATATATCTCGTTTGGAATTGCCAAAAAGTTCTATAGTAGGTATATATCTCGACTTGAATGGCACCTCGACGTACACGCTCATTTATATACCGCTCTATGATTTTGTAATCGGAGAGGAAGACCTCGCACGTTGGAGCAAAGACTTTGAAAACGCGTTAATATATGCGTTAGTCGCGACCTTGTGCCTTCTATCTCATCCTTCCAAGGTTCACACATTAAGATAGTACTGGTGAAAGAATTTGTTGATCAAGGTCACGTGATAACGCATCGAATTGAGTTCGAAAACGCCCCCCCTCTCTATCTTGTTCCATCCCATCCCACAACAAGCACCAACATCCCCTCGCACATGATTGTTAATGTAACACCCTCCCATTTCTTCCTTTTCTTTGCTCTCCCGACTGTCCTTTTCGTTTACTGCATGGTGGTCAGCATTGAGGCGAGGAAAGCTGTGTTTAGGCTACCTGGTATCGTCCTCCGGAATTTGGTTGCTGGTGTTGCGACGCGTTTGGGTGTCGAGAGCGGAATTGGGATTGAGACACGGAGAAGCAGTTTGCAAGATTCGAAAATCAATAAGAGGGAAGCTTCTGAGCGATTGAGACATTCATCCTGCGACTCGCTTCACTCGATCAAAGGCTCAGTCAACTCGCCTCGCTATTCAACTCACTCGTCCAAAGGCTTGCTCAACTCGCATACTCCCCGCCGCCTCTCTGCCCCGGGAGACTCATTGCAAACACAATTGCCCATAGGGACGCGTCAATTCCAAACGTATACACGTCCACGACCTCGGGCCATCGACTCGACGAACATCATGTTCAAGAAGGCGGTTGAGAATCATAATACGGGCAGCTCGCAGAAGGGTGTCGCCTCGATGCAGCATTTCTTCTCCAGTAGTCCACCATTTGCGACCTCAGCTACGAGCTCCAAACCAGTCGCCGCACAATCGAGGATGCCACTAGAAAGAGGAAATGGAAATGCACAAAAGAGCAAGAGCTGGTCTACCATGCAGCATGCTGGCATCAAGAGAACCTCAAGTGGATTGGAAAAGGCGTTGGCACCAGACAACGCGTTCGAGGATGCATTATACCCAAGCCTAGGTGCTGCGAACAAAAAACCTAGTGGTGAGGTCTACTACGACGAGAACGATTTTGATAGCGACATAGATCTCGACATTGAGGATCCAACAACGAAAGGCCAAGTCAAATATCCCAACTTGCCTCCTGCTGCGCCAGCGTCCAAATTGAACATGAGACCGACAAAACCGAGGCAGGCAAGCGTTGCAGCAAACGACTCGGGATATCACACCCAACTTTCACACGCACAGGTAGAAGCTTTACATTCAGATGATGCTCTGCCTTGGTCGTCCTCGCCTGCGGAACATCTCCAACCTCCTCCAGGAGCAAAGGCGAAGACTCCAGTTTGGAAGCAATATGCGTACAATACCGGCGCGCCGCCACAGAAGTCGCCCGAGCAGGCGCGACCTAGCAAGAGAAGGACGCTGCCATGGCTACAACAGAAGGCTGAAGAGCCAGCAGCGCCAGAGCCACCGAGAAGGCAAACAAAGTCCAACATACAGTCCATCACTGGCACATTTACGCCGTTACCCAAGAACACGCAGAAAACGGCACATCCTTGGAACATTACCGCCAGTGCCATTAAAGACCAGCAGAAACAGCTACGACAGAAGAACGCCAAGCTTATGAAAACAAATGAGGCCACAGAAGAGGACAAGGCAGCGGCAATTGCAAAGAAGAAGAAGTCACAAGTACACAAGGTCTTCTTGAGCGACGAGCAACAACACGTGCTTAATCTCGTGGTCGAGCAGAAGAAAAGTTGTTTCTTCACAGGTTCCGCTGGTACTGGTAAATCTGTCCTGCTTCGTGAAATCATTAGCAGTCTGCGCAAGAAGTATACGCGTGAGATGGATCGTGTGGCTGTTACGGCATCGACAGGTCTCGCTGCTTGTAACGTTGGTGGTGTTACGTTACACAGTTTCGCTGGTATTGGACTAGGCAAAGAGGAGGTTCCTGAACTCGTCAAGAAGATTCGACGAAACCAGAAAGCCAAACATCGATGGATGAGGACGAAAGTGCTCATCATTGATGAAGTGTCCATGGTGGATGGAGAGCTCTTTGACAAGTTGGAGGAAATTGCGCGTCTTCTACGAAACAACGGCCGGCCATTTGGCGGGATCCAGCTTGTCATCACTGGCGACTTCTTTCAGTTGCCACCTGTACCTGATGGCCGGAGGGCCGATGGCAAACAACGAGATTCTCAATTTGCTTTCGAGGCTGGGACGTGGAATACGTGCATTGAACATACTTTCGGCTTACATCATGTCTTCCGACAGAAAGATCCAGGTATGGTTGGTTTAAGTATGGTTGAGATAAAAGCTAACGTATCATAGAATTCGCCAATATGCTCAACGAGATGCGAGAGGGCAAATTGTCTCAGCAGTCCATCGCCAAGTTCAGGACACTTAATCGCGAACTGAACTTTGAAGACATGCTTACTGCCACGGAATTGTTCCCCACACGCGCTGAAGTCGATAATGCGAACAATCTACGCATGCGCCAACTTCAAGGTGAAGTCAAAATTTTTGAAGCAAAAGACACGGGTACCGTCACTGAAAAGCAGTATCGCGATAAATTGCTCGCCAACTGCATGGCCGTCGAGTGTCTCACTCTCAAAAAGGGTGCTCAAGTCATGCTCATCAAGAATATTGACGAAACGCTTGTTAATGGTTCTTTGGGCAAAATCATTGGATTCATGTCCGAGCAAATGTTTGACAACTACCAAGAGCATGAAGAAGAATATTATGCCGCACAAAACGAGGGCGGCATCAGAGAGGAAAATGAAGACGAAATTCCGGGGCTGAAAGAGCGAAGACAGAAGATGAAGGAGTTGATGGCAAGCACGACGCAACATTTCCCCGTTGTACGCTTCACCATCGCCGACGGCTCGACGCGTGATTTGCTTTGTCAACGCGAGGCATGGAAAGTGGAGTTACCCAATGGTGAAGTGCAAGCTCAGCGCGCTCAGATTCCGCTTATTCTCGCGTGGGCCTTGTCTATTCACAAGGCACAAGGTCAGACTCTGGAGCGTGTTAAGGTTGATCTCGGGCGTGTCTTTGAGAAAGGTCAGGCCTATGTCGCGCTTTCTCGTGCGGTCAGCATGCAAGGCCTGCAGATTCTCAATTTCAATCCGTCAAAGGTCGTGGCGCATGAGAGGGTGCGGACTTTCTATAATGGCTTGAGCAGAGCGGAGGAATTGATTAAGGAGAACAGTGCAAAGGCGAAGAGTGCAGTCGATAAGAAGAAACCAAGACCGAGAACGAGTAATGCGGAGGATTACGAGAGGAGATTTCTGGAAGACGAGTGGGAGGTCTGAGTGAAGACTGCGTTCGGGACTGTATGTGGCTACTCTTGTTTTGACTGAATGTGCCGGTTTGTGGTAAACTTAGATTTGCTCTCGTACGCGAATCAGCGATATTCTTTTTCTAATCTTGTTGACAGCTCAATTGACCCCCCTTGGACTTGGCCTACCTAGTATTATGGTTAACTCAGGCATGTATTGCCCTCGATCTATCGAAATCTTTTGCTCCTCCACTCACTCCCTTTCCCAAAACAGTTAGACCAGACCTCCATCATATCACCGTAAACTCCGTCTTACATCCCTCTTCGCTCTTCTCACTCCTTCCCCTCCTTTCCCTCTTCATTTCATCCCTTCCCTCACATCTCATCTCCCATCTACAGCTTCAAACTACATAATGCACCTCCTAATAACAGGCGCTTCAGGCTACCTCGCCACAGAAATCCTCCGTCAAGCCCTCTCCCACCCACAAATTACCACTGTAACTGCCATAGCACGCACAAAAGTCGAGGCACCACCGGAGTTGAAAGAAGCTGCTGATAAGGAAAAGCTGAGGAGTGTGGTTGTGAGGGACTATGGGCCTGCAGGCTGGGGAGAGGATGTTAAGGCAGCATTGAAGGGCGTGGGGGGCTGTATTTGGTAGGTCTAATATACGGATCCTGGGGGGGCTTGGATGGTGGGGGATAAACAAAAAGGAAGAGAGGTGGGAATTGGGAGAGACCGATTTGGATGTGAGAGAGAAATGAGAGACGCTAACAGAATCGTAGGACGGTAGTGATTACCCCTAGTAAATTGAAAAGCATGGAGTTTGAGGATGTGAAGAAGATTTGTCTTGACTATACAATGCTGGGACTTGAGACTATCGATGAGGCGAGGGGGGAGGGGTTGGAGTCATTGAGGTTTGTGTATGTTAGTGGTGCGGCCACGCAGAGGGATCAGAGTAAGAGACCAAGGTGGATGCCGGAATATAGTTTGATGCGTGTAAATCTCCTCCTTCCTCTTGTTGTCTTTTCTCCGGGATAGACTGTTTTGGTATTCAGGAGTTTGAATATCGATCGAGACTGATGATTTGATTTCCTGGCAACTTGATCTTGGGACGTTGCCAGGAAACGATCAACTACACTTTTCGATGACGCCACTCTTAGTCAAAGACTATCATTCTCTCCTCTTCTATCCCATCATCTCTTCTATCCTCTAGGGCGAGACCGAAAACCAGATCCTTGCCTACGCGCAAACCCACAACGTCACCCCCTGCATCGCCAAACCCGGTCTCATCACCAACGGCGCGATACTGAAAGGCGCACTCGCTACATTATTTGAGTTGGACGGGGATGGTGGGGAATGTGAGGATCGAAGAGGCTGCAGCGGTGATGTTGGAGGATGCTATAAAGGGCATTGGGAAGGAGACAGTGGAGAATGACGAACTGGTGAGGAGGGGGAGGGAGATTTTGGGAAGGCAGAAATGAGGTGGAAAAGGGAGAATGTCGATTTCGGTCAGTTGTGTTTCCTTGGGCATTCACTGGCACCTTTGATCGATTGTGTCATTTGTCTGGTAAATATGGCATGGTGCCAATCGATAACGCGGAGCTTTAATGAGTCACGTACTCGGGATGCCTTTCCAGGATCAGCCAAGCAAGCTCAATGGCGCAGCGGAAGCGCGCCGGGCTCATAACCCGGAGGACGACGGATCGAAACCGTCTTGAGCTATTGGTTCGTTCCGTTTTTTATCTTCGTCTTTTTACTACGCGGTTATGTTGTCGTCTAGGTGTAGTATATGTTGTTGATGTTACTGATTAAGGTGCCAGAAGCTACAACCCATTCGTCCCCGTCCCCTGTCCCCCGTCCCTTGTGTGTGGAGGGGGCTTGTCAGACATTGTGGATGTGATGTCGACTGTCTTGGTGGTGGTGAAGGTTATATTCGAGAGGCACGACAGTCTTCCAGCACCATGGCATAATCCAGATTCAAGGGTAATGCCAACCATAACTCAGCCGATTAGGCCCGATGCCCCTAAACCATCAGATGCTACCCATTCTGCGAGCCAAGCTCCAAATATTATAGCTCTAGTACTACTTATACAGGCCCTAGGGCTAGAGTTATACTTTATAAGGTAATATAATAATACTAATACTTAACGATAGTATATAGTACTACTATTAACTTAGCATAAAATCTTTCTATCGTACCTACTATAGAAGTAATAATAGGGCTAGTTGGGCAAACAATAGACGTAAATAGGGAATAATTACTTATCTATCTCGAGTCGGGAGCCAGCCGATAGTTATATTAGTAACCTATAAATAATTTTACTTATCCTCCCATCTCTTTAGTTCGATAAAGCGTTTAGTATTATACGAAGACATCGTTACAAATGGTTATAGAAATATTAAAGACTAGTTCAGAATGAAATATACAAATCATCTTCGTCCACTCTTTGAGCAGCTTGGTACTCGTCTTCATCGCTCTGAGAGCGGGCTTCTGTGTGTCCATCCTGAGAGTCAACATCTGCAGATCCACTCTGAGACTGAGATTCCGAATGTCCGCTCTGAGCGAGTTCCCATGCCCGCCTGCCTTCAGGTCTGTATCCTGGAATGTCATCGATGTCACGGAAGTTGTAAGGACTAGCGACAGTTCCGTTAGCTTCTTGTTCTTGCCATATAGCAAGGACTTCACTGAAGTCCACGTCAAAGTCGACTTGGAGAAGCGCAAGATCCCGTGTGAGTCTGATCTCAGTGGCTAACGTAATTTGAGCCTCTAATTCAGCAGTCCTCGCCGTTTCTTGCGCCAGTTCTTCTTGCACCTCCTTGAGCTCGGCTAGAAGCCGTTCTGATTCTGCTTGTCTGTTCTCATACATTTGGACTTGCATGCGGAGGTTGGCGTAATATGGGCTGTGCTTCTCCACCCATTTGTCGATCCAATGTCTGGTGTGTTGGTCTATGTGGTAAACACTCTCGACACTGTTACCAGGGTCGGCAATGTTGAAACCTTCGCCGGTCTGAAACATGCAGCTTGCGAGGGCGCAAACGATGATCTCGCCAATTGGAGCGCCGTCTGGGTCCAGGATGGGCGAGATTAGAAAGTCTTTGAGTCTGTATTTACCTGGGAACAGGTGTTGTGCAATTGCATGCGTCAGGGCCATTAGATAGCTTGATGGATTGTTCTGATGGCTGTGGCAAAGACTCTCGAAGTCTAGGGCATATCCGCCATATTTTGCACTTAGGCGTGTAGTTTGGTTGCCTTTGGCGCGCTCTCTTAGAGCTCGAGCGAAGGCACGCACCCTCCCCTGCCGAATGGTGGAGAGTCTGAGATTGTCGTCCACATCCTTGATGTCCAGGTAGAATCGTCGGCCCAGTCTGTTGTCATCGCGCTTGTCGCGATGCTCTTCGCGACCGATGCAGTCAATGGCAAAGGCCAGGTCGCTGGCTGATCTCTCGGTGTATTTATGTAGAAGTTCTGCGATTTTGAGCCACTCGAGACCACTCGGGCCCTCTCCTTGATTGTCGCAGAGAAATATGAGGTATATGAAAGGGACGTGTCGTGTTGCCTTTGTCCTCTTGAACATGTTGATGCAATCGTGGATGTCTTGTTTGCCCTGGAAATAAAGCTGTGGAAGATTTCCAGAAGCCACGGCGAGAAGAAGAGGCGTTGGTGTTGCGGCGAAAATGTCCCAGGCCAAGTCGTCGAAAGCTACGAAAGGATAGCCCTTGAGAGACTTGAGGGCTTCGGTCTGTTCTTTCCAGATGACTTTGCTGAGATCTGTGTAATTATTTCGGAGTGCGACCATGTAGGGATTGTCTTGGCAGTCTTCGAGGTCAGCCACAACAGGTGCTTGTGATGCCACTAGGGCGTCTTCCTCTTCATCTTCGTCCTCATCTTCGTCCTCATCTTCGTTCTCTCCAACTTCGTCCTCATCCTCGTTTTCATGTGGGACGTCGAGATCTTGTGGTTTGTGTCTCAGTGCCGGATTGGATTGATATGTTCTGAGGATGTGTGTGGGATTGCTTTTGTCTTTGTCTTTGTCTGGATCCTTGCTGTCCTGCAGTGCATTCCTCAGATTGGGATTGGATTTGTATTTGAAGAGTGGTTTTGTTCCAGGTGCGAAGATACTGAGTGTATGCGCCGTGTTTGGTGGCCGAGCCGGGTTGGATGAAAGTTTGGCCGGGTTGGATGCAAGTCTGGACTGGTCAGACGGCATGTTGGCCTGGTTGCGTGGCACTTTGACCATTGATTCGGCCAAACGCAAGGGAAGTTGAGCCTGTGCCTGGTTTGATGGCGGAGTCAAATTTGATGGCTGGGCCAGGTTTGATGGTGCTTTGTCCATTTTGTCTTCTTCGAGATCAGGAACCGACTTGGACTCAAACATACTGTGATATGTAATCGGATTCATCATATTGCTACGAGCCAATGAAGGTGCTTGTCGCGGAATGCTTGGAGGACTGGCCGATATTTCTGCCTCTTTGAGGTTAATTTGTGGCTTCAAGCCTGGATTGTCCGTAGATTGCCTCCTGGCGATGTCATTGGAGGCTTTTAGGGTGTCATTGGGGGCTTCGAGGGTGTCCTTGGGGGCCTTGAAGGTGTCCTTGGAGATGTGTGTCTGGTTTTGGTTGCTCTTTGAGAAGAGAGCGCGTTTGGATGGAGGCGCAGAATCCACGAGATCCGAGTCGATGGACTCAAGGAAGCTCGCACGTCGCTTGCCGTGTGATGTTATTTTATGTGTGGTGTGGGGATTCGCGTGGTTATCGTCGTCGTCGTTCGCCATTGTGGGGCGCTCTTGAAGATGATGTTCTGATGTTGAGGTGAAGGAGATGAAGGGGGTGAAGATGGTGAAGATGGTGAACGCGGTGAACGCGTTGGGACGCGTTGGGACGCGTCGAAGCACACCTGAAATCGATGCCTCTACTTTCTCTCCCTAGCCTACAGATGGGCTATCAGTATACACTATATGTTCCGATTTGCAGATTCCTCGAACCATGAGACTGCTTTTCTCTTCAGTATATATTTTTTCTTCAACTGTACCATTTCATCAAGGGAATGATAAATCCTAACCAATACTATGACTCAAAGTTGCAGGCGAATCACGCTGTTTGGCCTCCACAATCATTCAGTGAGCTCAACGGCGCCGTGGAAGCGCGCGTTGGGCTCACAACCCGCAGGTCGACGGATCGAAACCACCTTGAATACTGGGTGATCGATTTCTTGTCTCTTTTTGTGCTTCCTGTGCGTCTTGTTTGTTCGACCTTCGCGTGGCGTGAGTGGATACTTGTTCGAAGAGGCTGAAGAGAGAGACAAGAAGAGAGAGGCAACATTTTCTGTTTTATGATATGTTGAATGATATGGCAGGAACTTCCTTTTCATGAATACTCATAGCAAAGATATTCACCTTGCGTGTCCATCACGTCCGCCACCTTCACGTCATCGGCTATACCGCCCATCAGAAGCAGATCACTCTTTGATGATGTCGTGTGCTTCATAGTAACGTTCCGAAAATCTTCAGCGGGACCGTGGTATTGCTTCAGCCTTGTTTCGGGGTCTTGCATTTGCCACAACCACCACAGCCTGTCCACCTGCGTGTGGTGGAGGAAGAAAACGGGATCTATACACCGGTCAGTCGGTCTTCGTAGATAAGAAACATGTCTTTTGCCCACCATTGGGCGCCGTAAACGTTAGCCAGTCGCCCTGAAGAAGTTGAGGTATCGAATTGTGCGCGCCTCTCTCGAATGATTCGAAGAACAGCTCGTAGTTCGGTCTTTGAAGAGTGGCATTGACGTAGTCCGGCTGAATAAGCGCATGAAGCCACTCCACGTGCTCTTTCGAATGAGTGCGGGATGCAAAGTCACGGCTCATACAGTGGGGATAAAAGGTGACTTCGTGGTCGTTATGATCTCTTTGGCCCCTCCACGCCCGAGTCACATTCGCGAATGGACCTTCCGTAACGCAAAGCCCGTCGACCACAGCGTCAGGCTTGCTTTTGTCCCCATTACCTCCGAAACCGTGAACAAGATCCCAGACTGGTGAAGAGAAGAGATCCTTCGAGTCTAAGGTCCAGTCCCAATGTCTGCGATACGATATTAGTCGCATAATCAGGCCTATTGCCCCTCTGAACTTACGGAAATGCACCTTCGTAGCCACAATGCGAGCGTAGAGCTTTCTCGTAGACGTTCACATACATGCGGTGCCATGGCAGGAAGGCTGCGGCGTAATGTGCAACAGAGCCTACCTTGGAATGTGCAAAGATGAAATCGTCGTAGAAGGATGTGTTTTCTTTGAAATATGAAGGTCGCTGCATGAGACATTTGACAGCGGAGATATAAGCATGTTGCTGAGTGGAATTGAGCTGTCGCCATTCCGGTCGCTTTGAAGGCTGGTTGCAGACAGACTTATGAATGCCGACCGGTTTAGATGATGTCTCTGTGCCTGGTATCGGGATTCGGTGGCGGAGAACGTATGCAGTCGAGCCGACAAAAGCAATGATCACAACTGCTGCAAACGCTATCCACCTTATGCGATTGCGATGGCTGTGCGCCGTAGTTTGCTGGATTGATCAGCCGTGTTGTTTAAGGATCGATATCGAAATCCTCACAGGGGCTAGTTCGTCGATATCCGATGAACCGTCAAATTCGGAGTCAACCTTTTCCACAGGCTTGTACTCCCATCTTGTTCCTGCTGAATCGCGAGTTTCGAGGATGGACTTCATGGAGTGTAAATGTCAAGACTCATGTTTCACTGGCAGTCGGTAAAGATGGGACTGAAGAATCCGAAGTCTTTGGGGTCCGCGCATTAGCGAGGCTTGTTTGTCACGTATATAAATGAATATATTGGAGCCCTGTACATGTCTATATTGTCATCAGATTCGCTTGATTCTAGTCTTGTACGTCGACATGCAACGGACTTGACTTCCAGACAACTGAACTCGTCGTCTCTGGCGCTCTACGCCACGCGTTGAATCAAGCATGGCGCCACCTGCCTAGATTCAGCAGACAGCGATTTCCGGGAAAGGCTAATGGTGCAGCGTTTCTGGCCAAGACTTTCAAATAAAGACTTCAATTACGGCTCCCATATCCGCGGGTGTCAAATTTACCAGAAATAGTCAGCACTAGGCTAGCTAGAATGCACTTCTCACATTTGCTCCGAGGAAATAAAATGTCACTCCTCAAATCACGTTAGATACCCGCCTTTTCGTTTGTTCAGGACCAACGCGATGAACGCCTTCGTTGAATCAAATCCTGTCGACATGGGCTTTCTCGCATCAATGCGCGATAGCAAGCTCACGGATTTTGATCTTGACCACTGCTGAGATGAGGTTGACGAGTCAAGTATACGGAGACTTGTAAACGGTAATTAAAATCTAATGTACATTTTTCGCCTAGCTATCGAAACCACACTTCTCCGACTCTTTAACCCCTGTTTAACTAGCTCGAATCTCTTCTTCACCAAACATGCTCCATATCATAGGCGCTCTGAGCGTGATATCTGGTAGTACTTGGTACCGAAAAAGTGGGCCGTTGAACCTACTGATAGCTTCAGTAGCACTTTGTGCTGTGATTATAGCATCTGAGCCTAGACGTAATGGCCTCTCAGCCATGGGTCGCGTTTGCACTTGGTGCGATAATTCTGGCATCCAAGCATGCGATGGCAGTTGGTGCCATGGTGTTGACAGCTAAGCAGCTGAGCATCCTGTGATGTTGTAGCACTTGGTGCTAATAGAGGTGGCATCAAAACCTAGATTTGTACACTTAGTGCAGTAATCCTGTCAGCTGAGCACCCTGTTGTTGCACTTTAGTACTGGATTTAAGGGGGCATCTGAGCTTAAATTTGTACTTGGTGCGATCATATTGACAGCTGAGCAGCCTGCGATGCTGTAGCACTTAGTGCTTTGGAACGGCATCTGAGTCAGGACTTGTACACTTATTGCAATGATACTGCTAAGCAACCTGTGATGTTGCGCACTTGGTGCTTAGGGGTGGCATTTGAGCCAGGACATCTGCACTTAGTGCGATTATACAGCTAATTAGCATGTGTGGAGATTGCTTTAAGCAGGCTCAGGTAGGCTTGGCCTTTGATGCTCCACGGATCCAGGTGTCCTTGGAACTCCAATCGATGTTTTCAGGATCCTCGGTGTCCAGGACAGGCAGAACGACCAGCATGGTTCCGCCGGTGCTTATTTGTGCATTGAGGATGCACGGTCGTCTGCCTGCAGTGCAGTATGAACATGCTCGTATCTCCTCGTAGCCAGGGATCCATTTTTCAGCATTCTTTGTGATGACTTGAGCGCCATAGCATTTGGCATTGTGCTTGATGTTCCTCATCCACGCTTTGTGTTTCCGGTCTGCGACCTTTAGACTAATGCGGCTGTCGATCTCTTGGACGAGCCAGTCTCCGAGACCAGCGTTCTGTGAGTTGAGCCAGGAGACGTCTCTTGTTTGTAGTTGTTTGTGTGTGTGGTCGACTGGTGTGTGGACTGCGAGGAAAAGCTGTTCTCCACCAGGTTTTGTGGTTTGTAGTGTGGTGTGAATTTGATCTATATTGGTCAGCATTTGCTAAACACATTGTACTGGTGTGTTTTGCTTTGGCAGGCTTACCATGAACGCCATTCGATGGCTGTGAGCTCGAGCCGTTGCTTTGGTTTGTTACACCAATTGATGAAAAGCCGGCTTGTTGTTGAGTGGGCGCCTCATTTGAGTCAAGTCGTCTTCTCTTGTCAGATCCAGAAGGCCCATGACTCGGTCTTTTTGAGGTGGCTCCTCCAGGCGGTGTCGAGGTGTCAATTCGATTATGTGAGCTTCCAGGATCGTCCGGAAGATTGAGGTGTGGTGCCTGGACAGCCGAGACCGTCCTACGTGGGGAAGTGGATTTGCTCGCCGGCTGTGACGTCTGCGCCAGGTTTGGTGGTACTTGGACCTGATTTGATAGTACTTGAACTTCACTTAAGAGCAATTGAACTTGGTTTAGCAGTATTTGGACCTGATTTGTCAATACTTGCACTTGGTTTGTCAATACTTGAACCTGGCGTTGTGGCACTTGGACCTGACTTTGTTGCACTAGGTGCGGTGTTTGAAATAGTACTTGGTACTGATTGCGTGGCGTCTGAGACTGTGGATGTGATGGTATTTGAACCTGATTGAATTCTACTTGAACCTTATTCGCTGGCTGAGCCGCTGTCTGTCCTACATTGAGGTTTAATTGAGGCTCTACGCCAGAGCTATCCATGGGAGTCCCCTGAGAAGAAATGTTGGCCTGTGGATCCCCGGAAGTCGTATTCGAATTTGACACCGGACTGGAGTCTAGTTCTGTGAGGTCGACAACTTGAACATGTTTTTTGGTTGTTGGCGCGGCGGACTGAGGGAGATCGGAGCCGGTGGCTTCAACGAAGCTCGCGCGTCGCGTGCCTTTCTGTATGTTTGTAACTGTGTGTGGTGTGCGAGGATTCGCAGCGTTGTCATCGTCGTCCGCCATTGTGGAGGTGCTCTTGATGATGTTGACGGGAAGTTGTTGTTGTGAGGGAACTTCTTCAGAACTTATTAATCGCCGCGAGAAGAGTGAGCGCGTCTCTGCACGTGACAACTCAAAGATAATTTCTACGTACTTAGTAGTATTACATAACAATCATATTACCATAGGTAAATCAAAGATTTCCAGTCATTTCTTCCAATCTCAATGCAACATAGGTCTTCGAGCCAGATCTTGACTCAGATCGATTCAAGTCGACTCAACTCGACTCGACCATTTCCTCACCCTCTAGCGACCACGAATATGCTTGGTCGTGACACTAACCTTCTGCCCCTTAGCCACGAATATATCTCGACAATACTTGGCTACCTCCTCGCCCGAGTCAAAGTCAGTAGACGCTCCCCGCGTCCTAGCCGCCAGATCAATAACCAAATCCTTCAAATTTCCGCATCCCAACAAAAGATCAAGAGAGTAACGCTGAACCACATAGGCACAAGTCATACCCGCACATCTCAACTTCAACGTCACTTTCCTAAGACCAGTGCATAGAAGCATCAAGCCCACATCTCGGGACTGCTGGTCATAGAGATGACCTGCGCCAGAGTACTGTCCAGGGTTGAAACAATGGAATAGGGGAAACTGCAACTCGCGGACTAAGTCATGAGCTTGGTAGAATCCCATCCAATGTTAGAACCATCGTTGGCAGCTCCGGTGTAGATGACAATGCGGACCAATCTAAGTATGACATCGCAGGCCTCTTGGTGGATTTGACGATTGAGGCGGAGGCATCGAGGAACTACTTGCATGCCAGGAGATGCATTAATTCTACCGCGAATGACGTTGGTGTCGTGAGCTATGGCGTAGGCCCACACGAGGTCGCGCACTTCTTGAGGTAGAGCGCCTGGTCCTTCGACTAAATAGCACTTTCGGTTCTCGACAGGTGTGTGTTTCAATTGGCGTATGCGGGCGCGCTCTGTATATGCTTCGTCCTGCGCCTTGAATGATTAGCAATGATTGTTTAGGGATTGAATCCTTTATTTCAGGATCGATATTCATAAATTTCTGGCGATCCTTCGGCTTCAAATTGCCAGAAGTCTCGCGATATCGATCTCGAGATAGGTTTCACATCCCTCGAAGAGCTAATTCTTAAGCTGGCTGAGATGAATGACCGGTGTGACGGAATGAATGCAAAAAATAGAAATGCTCACCTTGTCATATGCCGTGTCATTCGCCATGCTCTTATTTTGAAGACCCTTCCACATCAGACAACCAGCCTCTAAGTGGTCATCATGCCCACAAGCGGTGCATTTGTGGTTGTATTTACGCCACTGGTAGTTATTATGTCGTTGGATCGCTGAGAAGTTCTGGTACGGAATGCCCACGAGTTCTGGTGCGCAGGAATCGGCGTCGGCAATGAGAATATTCAACGCTATAGGACCTTCAGACGTGGTTTTACGATCGCTGTAGTGAGAATGAGAGCCAGCACCATATTGTTGGTACTGGCTCTGACTACCATTGGCTGCTGACTGTGCTATGGTTTGACCCATCTGGAGCACCTCAGGTCTAGGAATGGTATTGACGGGCATTTTGGCTAAATCTGCCGATAACACGTCGAGGAGAAGATGCGCGAATCGATACCGGTTAGTTCGGTGAGTTGAGTATTGTGGAGATGCCAGAGACGATTTGGAGATTGAGAAGCATCCCCAGGAAGATAATTAATAGTTACAGGCTGTGAGACAACCTCTACTTGTCTGCAGTGACACCTGAAATATCTCTTATTATTGTCACTCCTCAGCACACCGTCTCATGTGCAGCAACTCAACATAGACATTCCGAAAGCTTGATGTGAGACCTGTTCGAAATCTTGAGACTTTGGCATCGCCCACGATCTTTTATGACCTTATTAACATGGTCATCAGCCAAAGAAAACGTACTCACGGCTAATAAGAACGTGTTATTTGATAGAAAAAAGAAAAAAGATGACACGACTTGGGATCGAACCAAGAATTGCAGAAATCCGGGGGTACACGCCAGAGCGACCAGTTTCCTGGAGTTCCCAATTGCACTTGGTGCGGCGGGAGATGTAGGCACTTTGTACCTGTTTGCCTGAGATCTGCTGTGCTGACCATTACACTACCGTGTCTGTTGTATGACATAGATAATGGCAGTGTGAACCAAAAGGAGCAAGCTGTCATTGCCAGGTGTGGTTTAAGTTGGAGATTTTGCTGGATGAAAAATGGGGAGTACAAAATCCAAGACAACTGCCAGATGTTGGAAAGAGTATGGTGGTTTGTCGATTTAGGTATCGAGTGCGGTTAATAAAAGATTTCTGCTGGTTGTGGGACTACAAACATCGTCCCAGCCTTGATTCGAGAGACCCGATTTGGTTCCCCCATTACGTCCCTGGGTACGTCAACAGGTGTTCGGCAAGCTCTGGAACATTTTGAAGGCAATCCCGACCTTTTCCAACGCGTGTTCCTCATTATGACTGGACTCGTTCGTGACTGTGGCTGTTTTCATATCCCTCCAGCTTTTTTTCTGATTTCACAGGTCATTGAAATGCTCAGACAATGATCTGATGCTCCTGAGCTCGGAGACTGGCAAGTTCAGTTGATGCAAATGACCTGACAGAGTACCTTCGGCTCCACACGAGCGGCGAATCACTGGAACCTCAAGAGAAAATTTTGTCAGCTATTGAGCGGTGCACGAGCCGGAGCAACCTGTACCGATCGAGCTCAAAAAGGCAATCAGCTCGCGCACCAAGTCCATAGCCTCGAGATTCCCTTCCATATTCAGAAGTCTAGACGAGGTGATGCGTCCGACTGCACCCTTGGAAAGCACAGCACGCCTTCCGACAGAGAGATAACGCGACAATTATGGATGCTGGTTCAGATGAATCAAGTGATAAGTAGATCCCCTCCTTGATCAACCCCTCCTGCAAATACTCCTAGCTCATCCTCACCATGGCGGCCTCAACTTCCAATATCCTCATCTTCGGTGCTACGGGTCTAATCGGCAAATACATCATCGAGGCCCTCATCAACGAGAAATCATCTTTCGGTGCGTTGATGTAAAGGCTTTGGTGGTATGAGGTAGAAGCTCAGTCACAAACTAACCACCACAAAGGCACTCTTGGCATCTTTACCTCTCAGTCAACCGTCGACACAAAAGCCGACTACATCCAATATCTCCGCTCCAACAATGTCCAAATCCACGTCGGCGATGTCTCCAATGAACAAGACATACTCGCCGCATACACCCACTACGACACAATCATCTCCGCCGTCGGTCGCGCCGTAATCGCGTCACAAATCCCACTCCTCGCCCTCGCCGAACGAACACCCAATATCAAACGTTTCTTCCCCTCCGAATACGGCACTGACATCGAATATGGTCCCAATTCCCCCAACGAGAGACCGCACCAGCAGAAATTGAAGGTGAGGAAGTATATTCGGGAGAACGTGAAAAGGGTGGAATTTACGTATTTGGTTACGGGACCATATGTGGATGGTTACATTGGGGCGCCGAATAGCAGGGATGTGAGGATGGGTGGATTTGATGTCGAGAATAGGAAAGCATATTTGCTTGGAAGTGGGAAGGAGAAGGTTGCTTTTACTACTATGGCTGAGTGAGTTTGCATATACTGTCAGGGCTTCCGGAGACTGGGAAGCTAATGACAAACAGCGTCGGCAGGCTACTCGTCGCAGCCGTGAAGAGTCCAGAGCAGTCGAAGAATAAAGCTTTGATCGTGAATTCGTTCACGGCTACACCGGATGAGATCCTCGCGGAGTATGAGAAGCAGACTGGAGCGAAATGGGAGAAAGAGTACATCTCATTAGATCAATTGAAGCAGTTAGAAGAGGAGGCTTGGGAGAAGGAAGTTCCGTGGGCGACTGGGTTTACGCTGAAGAGGATCTGGACGGAAGGAGGTACACTTTATGAAAGCAGGGACAATGAAGCAATTGGTTTCACGAGCCCTGATACTTTGGCAGATGCAGTGGCTGAGGCTATTAAAGTCCAAGAAACGGGGGCTTCGAAGGATTAGCTTAGAGGTAGGCAGGCAGTTCAACATGCATGGTGATGCTCGTACCGAACAGTGAAGAATATCCCCAGTGTTGCAGTGGGCTCATGATGTCAGTGCGAGTTGAGGCGATAATGGTTCATGATCGTGGTCTTCGTCCAAAGCTTTTTGCATTCAACATGTACATTGATGAACCCCTGGCAAGTCATCAGGCGTCGCTGGAAGTCCATCGCTGCTGGCGTCCGTTCGAGAGAGTTGCATCGACGTCGAACGATTTTTGGGTGTAAGGTAAGGGACGAATGACCAAGATCGATTCGATTTTATAAGCAAAGTGAAATGGGCAAGCAGCGCATGATGGTTTAGAGCTCCCTCGCGCCCCAGCTAATCAATCCTTCTCGAGACCAATATAGCGACAAGATCATGCCTAATGAAACTCCTGCCATAGTATTCGAAAAGGCGAACGAGCCCAAATTGATGCTTTCCTCCTAGACCGTCCGTGCCATCGATCTAGTGAGTGGTCAACAGGCTCAAAGCTAGCCTGAAAAAGACAAAGAACCTTCACAATGAAAAGAAGCATAAAAAGAGGTTTCCATCCGCTCCTTCTCCCAGCATCAAACCAGTCGCGACTGTGACAGTGGGTGAACCCTGTTTTATCAGAAGCTCACCAGAATGCTTTAGTGCCTGAAATGGGACTAATTATCGTCTGAGAAACTGATCTGAGAATGTCCAAGGACGATGTCAGTCATCGTGGCTTTGAAGCTTAGCAGACCTTCCTTATTGCCCATCATGACCTGAACTTTGTATTTGACGTTGTAAAAACGGCGACCTTGATATTTCTTGCGTGCAAACTGGGTCACGTCGATGCCAGAGAAGTCAAACTCAAGTGTGCCAACGCGAAAGACGTCAAGGTCTTCCTTGTACTGAGGTTGGATCTCAGAGTTGGAGGCGTAAAGGTCGAGACGGAGGATGCGAGAATCTTTTGTAGACCAATCTTGCGCGACATTGGTGGAAATGAAGGTATCTTCAGTAATTTCATCGTCCTAGAGGGAGAGTTAAGTGCGAGGTTTCACCGTGTGTGACGAGATAAACCTACTTTCTTAATTTGCCATTCGACGCGGCCTCTGCACATCTTCTTGCCGACCCAATGATCGACCCAGGCACGATCTTCAGGATCGATGCCAGGTCGGAACGGATAACTCCAGGAGAATCCGTAATGGCGACGACAGCGGCGAATCGAGGGTTTGATGTCACTCAAGCCTCGAAGTGCTGCGCCCTTCACAATGGCGGCTTGTCTATACAAGGAAGACGGTCAGCAGGATAATTCCGCAAGAGTAAAGCAGCAAGAAACCCACGGGTGAGGAGGACAAAGCATGGTTAGGCCTCCATTCTTCTTGCACCAAACTTTTAACTGATCGTTGAGATATTGCGAATCTCCAAAGCCACCAACGAGTATGATCATCTGAGCTTGTTAGAGTTTCAATTAACAATAGCAAGATAGAACAGCACAAACCCGCAATTTCTCTCCTGGTGGCATGGCACAGTTGGCCTTCTGGACTTGAGTCTTCAGAAGAGCCTGTATCTTGCCGATGGCAGGCGCAAAGAAGCTCTCCATCTCTTCGCTGGTTCTTGTCAGTCTCAACTTGATTTTGGAAACGGAGCGCAACGTACTTCGTGAATTTTACCATTGCCTCTTCCACATCATAGTAGTCAGAGTCATCGGCATCTCGCATGACCAGTGGCACCTCGTACTTCATCTCGACATTGCGGCCACCTCCAAAGTCTCGTTTGAAGGCCTCAAACTCCTTCATGAATCGAGAACCTGGTCCAATCTTCTTGGCCGGCAGATCGGTGTACGCTGTGCCAAAGCGACAAGTCATCCAATGCTGGAACTGACGATCGATGAAGGTGCTTCCAATCTTTCCACCTTTACCCACTACAAGCTCGTCGAACTCAAGCTTAGGGGTGGTTGCCGTGATCTTATAGGTGTTGATGTCAACAGTTCCTCCACCGCAATCGCAGATCAAGACTATTAACAAATTAGGTGGATGTTAGAAACATGAACGAATGGAAATGACTTACTGCCGTCTCCTGGCTTGACTTGATTCTGAACCCCGTCAGCAATGAGTCCGCTTAAGCTAGCAACGGCAGCCGCCTCCGGCTCAGTGATCATGAAAATTGAATCGCCAATCCGTGTACCAAATCCAGCTCTGGTCGCAGCATCCTTGGTAGCGCTTTTTGCCTTGTCTGACCAGGTAGCAGGTACAGTAAGCCAGAACTCAATGGGAGTCAACTTGATCATGCCATCTCCCCAGATGCGCTCGAGCTCGCTTATGGTGTACGCATAAATGCCTGTGAGATAGTCGGCGCAGACATCCGTGGCGGTTTTGCCGATTGGCAATTTCAAAACACCTTGACCGAGACTGGCGTCGTCGAATTCTGTGATTTTGGTGTCGCCGTCAAGAAGCAATTTCATCCACGAGTAGGATATCATCCCAGGCGTGACCTGATATCCCCAGATTTCAGCTCCAGTGTCCTTGGTCTTGATACCGGGATTCTCTAGACGGTATGCGATTTTGGACGGCGCTTTCCAGACTTCGTCAAATTCCTTTGACGGTCCTGGCCAATTGCGAACGACTTGAATGTCGTGGATGCTGGTTTTGGTCGAGTCTACATGGCTGATGCCTACGAGCGGTCAGCCAACGTTTTGAAGGGCAAGTAGCTCTAAGCGTAAAGATGCGAGGTGAACTTACCAGTGTAGGTCGTGCCAAAGTCCAGGCCAACGATGTATCGATGTCGATCTCCCATTTTGATGTTCCAGTGAAGACTGTTGTGGACGAGGAGAAAGATGGTTGGTTCCCGAAAGTGTGGAGGCTTTGAGTGACGACGGTGAGTGTTGATCGAGACGCGTGACAGAGCCCATAACAAACAACAACTTGAACTTTTTCGAAGGGTCACGCCACTCACTCTGAGTCAAGGAAGCCTTGACTTTCCTCATTTCGACACTTAACACGATCCAAAGCGACATCAAACCGCAATCAAAGCACAACTTTCTCCATCAAACAACAACAATGGTTTTCGACTCTATTCGAAAGTTCATGAGCCCGGACGACTCGAAGACCTTGACCTCTTCTGGACATGGTCATCGCTCGCACGGCGAGGATGACAGTCGCCATCGCAAGGCAGGTGAGCAGCGTATTCGCCCATACGACAACCACTCCATGAGAGCGCATCGAGGATCAGTCGGCAGCACTTCAGAACGAACTCGGATCTCGGATCAAGACCAACACATGGAGGATGTCTGTGACGAGACACCATCAAAGCAACATGAAGGCAAAGTTGAAACAGTCGAAGAGCAAGACAGCAAGAAGGAAAAGCGCGCAGCAGAAGCGTCAAAGCATTCTTCGGAGGCCAGTGACACGAAGCTTGCAGCATCAATAAAATACCGTGAGCGGGATGATGAGATCAAGGAAATAAAAGAGAAGCTCCACAGCTGTGCCAAAGCTTACTACGGTCTTAAGGAAAAGTACAAGACCAAGGAAGAGGAAATCCATCAGCAAAAGAGAAGCACAGCCCACTGGCACGGTAGTTATTTCACCCTCATGGAAACACACAACGACGTCGTCGATGAATGCAACTACCTCTTCGAAAAAGGGAAGCATCATGACCATGAGAAACAGGCCTGGGCAGAAAGCAACGCCAAACTGGAGAAGAAGCTCAAAGAACAAACCGACATCATCCGCCAAGCCCAAGAGGATGCTTTTCGAACGGGCGAGCTGGCAGCTTGGGCTCCTGGTCCGGACTCGGCCCTTGCAGATGAGCTAAGGAACTTGGAAGGTCTTATCCGCAATTTCAGCAAGCAGAACGCAGATGGAAATCCAGGTGGGGTCTCTATGAGGGAGAACTTTCCGCTAAGCAACCTCAGAGAAGGAGAAATCATCACAATGGATGGATGGAGAGCTCTTGAGCACCCGCGACGCAAGAAGACTGCCCCTTGGTTGTTGATGTCGGCATGGATGACACGACACATCTGCAATGAGATCTTCTTGTACCCTTTCTTCTTCTTGGACGGCTTCGAAGGCAAGGTGCGCGATGCTTCTGGCGTGATCTGGGATATCTTTCGAGAGTTGGAGATTGGTATGTGTTGATGCTAGAATTGACCCATAGAAACCATGCTTACAACTCGGTAGCTCACGGACGGGAGTCCAAAGAAATGAACACCGCCCGCTCAGATATGGTCCGGCTATTCAATCCCCTTGATATCGACACTGCATCACGCGAACTTGATGTCTTCAGAAAGCAAGTGACTGAGGCAAAATCGGTGGCCACGGGTTTCTCTGCAAGCGCGTTCTTTGATCTCGCCAGTCCTTTGCTCAAAGACGGCGATCGTAAGGGCCTCATGGGACAACTTCGTGAAATCTTCAGCAAGGGCGTACAAATCTCTACCAAACTGACCACTCAGCGGAGCGGCTTGCTCTGCAAGGGCTTGGAGTCCTTACCTCCAAACTTTGACCACAACTCAAAGGAGATGGAAGCACACTGGCTCCACAACAACGATTTGGAAGACGATGAGGCAGCATTCGATGGACGACCAATCCTTCTCGTCACACAACCTGCTATTGTAGCAATCGGAAAGAGTGATGGCTCTGACTACAGCTCTCGCCGCGTGTTGAAGAAAGCTATCGTCTGGATGGGTTGAGCGGATAGCCACTTGGACGGATGTGGATGATACCGGGACGATTACTTTCTTAGACCCCATCCTAGACAAAATGGCTGAGAGTTTGCATGTCGAACGAAATAGCGACAGCATCATCTTGAATGGTGCACTGAAAGCTGCAACAGCCTTATGCTGTGGGAGGCATGGCCAACATACATTTGCTCTAAAACACAATAAGTCAGTTATCGCAATTTTGACACCATGGTAGCGTGAAGGATTCCTACATACCTTTACATCGCCAACGCCCCTTGACTTCTATGCAAGATAATTGGACGCCCATCTTGAAAGTAATGAGTTTTGTCCCTTTGACCTTTCCAGTGCATAAGTTCCGCAATTATCCTGTCCACATACGAAGAAATAAACTCATCAGCAGCTTGATACAGGCCAAATATCCCATAGAATCATCTAAGCATGTCTCATTCAGCAACATAGAGCAACGAGACTGTGCTGTGTTGGAAATCGTGCTAGTTGGTCATTCATTTCAAAGCATGGAAGTCCAATTTTCCTGAATCGAGAAAGCTTGACCACAGTCAATCGTGTTATCGAGCCTGATTATCACTGGGATTGAGATGATAATGAGTAAGGCAGACAAGTATACATCGATGAAGGATCAGAATCGGTCAGACGTCTCCCAGAGAGAAAAGGCTTGTTTGGATCTTGCAAACTTTGTTCGATGAGAAAATGAGTAGGCGCGAAGAGACAAGGAATAAAAAATCAACGATAGAGTCGCGATGACTTTGATTGAAGAGGCTGTTGTGGTATCAATAAAGACTGGACGTTGAGATTGAGAAGATCCGAGTCGGCATATTCTCGGACCGGTCTCGGAAACGACACTCCACCCCTTTTCTACTTGCACACTATTTTATTCAGCGAACATTCTTTGCCCTAAATTTTTGAATCTTTTTTCTTAGAGTGTAGGTTTCCAGCACGCACGTTCAGAATTGATGATATAAGACGTTTCATTCCAATCAAGAAAGAGTTGCAGAAGGCACCGGGTCTCGTGGATGAAGTTTGATCATAGTTACATGGATATCTATTCATCAATGACTATGGCATCTGAGTGATGAGATTAATGTCTCATCGCTTTACGTGACTTCAATGGGAATTCTAAAAGACAAAAGTATCTGCTAGCAGAAATGTACGATGAAACTGTCGTAAACTGGCCGCAGCACATCCATACCGAGCCCCCACAGTGGCTTCATCAGTTCAGTATGACCTTCGAAAAGACTTTTCAACGAATAAACGCTTTAAAATAAGTATCGATATCAACAATTTTCTGGTAAAATAATCTCAGACGCTCGCCAAAAAATTGTCGATATCGATCTAAATTTGAGTAAAGTCTGAGGCGAGGGATACAGAAACCAATGTGCTCCCGCCGTAAAAAGTATAACCGCAGATATGGAAGAAGACCATACATCCCAACGCCCGACGCCGGCAACCAAGAATCACAAAAGACTGTTAGGTTCGCTGAACGCTTTTGTAGTTTCATCTAGTGATAATAATCGCAGCCGGACAACACTCACACGCAATAGAATCTAATAATCATGCATGGTACTACAAACGACTACCAAGACGAAGACCGAGCATTCCGGAGCAGCGCTGACGTGAGAAAAGATTAATGCCGAATCGACAAACACGTTGGTAGATGCGGGGCCCGAATCTGTACGAAATACAGTCGAAGAAGATAACCACATCTGTCCCCATAGTGAACAACTAAAGCATCGGAAGGAAATTTCGGAGGAGGTCAATCACCTGCGGTCGGTGGTGACTAGAATAAATTGACCATCCATGGGCGTTCTGCACCTGCAATTCTGATTTGGGGCCAAGAGTCAACGACTACTTCCCTCTCCATTGCCAACCCCCTAATTATACCACTTGACATTAGCCGGCCCACTCCCCAACCCCAAATGCGCAACAGCACTCGCACTCGTCCCATTCAATCCCTCACTAATCTCCCACACCTCAACAAAATTACTCCCACTATCCGTTATAGCAAAGAACTGTTCGCTAAACGCCGCAGGCTCAACTGCATTAGCAGAACCACCACTATTCGTCGTTGGCGTGAGGAAAAGCTGTTCAGTGATTCCCCCGGTGGTTGCATCCAGTGAGAAGGCAGAAACGTAGCCCGGGATACCGACGGTTCGGGAGCGGGTTGATGCAAGGAGGTATTTGGGTGATGTGCTGTTCGTGATATTGGTTGAGGCGCCGGAGAAGCGGACTTCGTCAGCCCAGTAGGAGGCTGTGGCATTCGTGTAGCCTACAACCAGTCAGTTTCAAAAGCAATGAAAGAAGGAAGACGTGTTACGTACCAGCCGGAAGAAGTGAATAGGTTTCGTTTGCAAAAGTCAAAAGGCCAGTTGACGTGTTTCTAGCATAAACAGCAATCTCACTACTTGCTTCATAGACAACGTAAACCCAATTACCATTAGGGTGAACAGTCAAGTGTCTTGGATCACTCCCATTTGCTGCCTTCAAATGCTGAAGTTGCGTCACAGTCCCGGTTGCAGGATCGTAGCTGTGCGTCCAGACACTATTTCCGATATCATCGGCGGAATAGAAGAATTGGTTGTCGGGGCTGAGATCGGAACCGTGTACTCCTGCGGAGCTGTCGTATGTCACATTTGCAACTTGGGACACGAGTTTTCCTCCTTCATCTACAGAGAGAACCTGAGTCGCGCAGCCGCCGTTGAACGAGGTTGCGAATACTTCGTATGGACCCATAGTGCTTGATGTGATGAAGTTGGCATTATCGCAGCCGGTAGAAGTTGAGACATTACTTTGGTACGTGAGATCTAGATCGGATGTGATGGCGTAACTTTGAAATGCACCTGTTGTGCCGACATAAAGGTTTAATTTTCGTGTCTAGTTTGATTAGATCTGGGCAATAGGGGGCACGTCAAACTTCAACATACATCCATATGGATCCATTTTGAACCAGAAGTGGTGTTGATGGTAATGTTCTTGACGAGCGTCAGTGACGAGCCTGTGTCATCGAACTCAATTCCGTAAATAGTCGAGCCTGAAAAAGAGCCCGCGAAAAAGCTGTGAGTTGCGGTAAGAGCTGGCGTTGCAAACACTGCAACTGCAAGTGCCCAAAAAGTGTACATGTTTCTTAATAGCTAGTATAAGGCCAAATGAGATTTGAGACGAAATATGGGGGGACAGTATATCAACTCCAAGTTTCGTGCTGACGATCACTCTTGTACCATAAGCGCATACCCAGGGCGACTGGACATCGCACCCGAAGCCGAAGGTGAGGACGCGGACGGGAGTTCGAAACCAGGTATCGGGCTGGATTGACGCGGCTTGGTATCCATTTAATATTGTCGGTCTGGAGGCGTGGAGGCGTGGACGAATTTCCTTTCAAGCATAGAAATTGTCCAGAGTGAAGGTCCGCAAGCGCAAGGAAGGATAGCACGTACCCGAGTATCCATGTCTAAGCTTCAACATCCTTGTACCAGACTCCACAAAGACACGGGCAAGACACGCGTCCGGCTAAGGGCCTCGCGAGAAGCGGGACTATTTACTCACATATTTACCACATTACATAGTAGAAATTCTGCATTTCATATTAAATGTTGTATAGCATTGCGAGTCGCTGCCAAGAGACGGGAGGAATTGTATCGCGTGATCAATTATTGACTATACCTATGGCTAGTTTCGGGACATGTGGGAAAGAGCTGTGACATTGTGCCCCAGCCAACTGTCAGATTTCAGAACCTTAACTTTTTGAGAGCCAGATTATATCATCAACAAAAGGTGTCACTGCTGCCCTGGCCGGTGTCCCTCAAGTTCTGCTTTGATATAGTTCATCATTACTTCCAAATTCTTGGGCACTTCAATTGCTCTTTTGGTTCGGCGCATGGAGACCTAGATGTTAATCACAATTGCGAGCAGAGTGATGGCGCCAATTACTGATATTCCAGCGATAGCACCTGTGCCTGAAGTACGCGAAGCGCCCGCTGTGGGAGTAGCCGCTGCTTGCGAAGTGGTGGGAGAAGTGGAATTGGTCGGACCTTTGTCCTTACAATACCCACCATTGCATGTCAAACCCGACTGGCAAGGCTGAGCTGAGGAACAGTCCCAACCCCAACAACCCCATCTAAAATCCATCGTTAGAGATGATGTATACGCAGGAGTAGAAGACAAGGAGCGACTAACGTGCAAACACCTGCAGATCCGACAACGCCACTCTCCAGAGGCAATGGACCAGAGTCTTGTACCAATGTAGCCCATAAAAGCGGGTCCACTATTGTTGCACCAATGAGGGAACTGCTACTTGCAAACGGTGCATCTTGACTGCTTGTGGCCTTGAGATTGACACTACTGTCGAATTGAGTTGATGTGCAGCCCCAGTAGCGATGTCCGATATCCTTGAAGTTCCATTTGTAGCAGGACGGGTTATCGGCAGCAGAACTTTTGGGTCATCAGTATGTCACTCATTGCTACGAAAGCTTAGGGACTCATGCTCCTGGACCTACCACTTTCGGATCAAAGTGTTCCTCTGGCAAGCAGCATCACAAGAGCTCATCATTCCATAGTCATAACAGGTCGTGAAGAATTTACAGCCCGCATAGTTTAGCACGCCGCCTTGGACGGTCGAACTTGCGCAGCAACCAACCGCACTGATAGCTGTATTGAAAGCGCATGCTAAGCCTGAAGGGCAGGCAAGGGGTGCAACTAGCATCGTGTCAGTGATATTTTTTAGGTTGATGGCGATGAGATTTCCTACCTGACTTGGCGTTGATGTAACCGCAAAGACTAGTCGCTGACTCCTCCCGTTTGAAGAGCTCAAGGTTTGGCAACACGGTAGGCTTTGGTGTCCATCCAAGAGAGTCAGGGCTCGAATGGCTGCTTGATGTTGCAGCTGGACCATCCCATGAAAGTGAAGAAGCGGATTCAATGGAGAGGAAAGATATGATGAGACATTGGAGGTGATGGAAATTCAAGAGCGACATCGCGCCAAATATGCTCGTGAAAAAGGATTTGAAATCGCAACTTTTAGGTCTTACAGCTCATATAGGCTCTGCCTCTCGAAGAGAGTATATGAGGGGGCGGGGGTGATGAACAAATTGTGCAGACCCCATTCCAAGGTTAGAGATCCCAGTCCTGGTGGCAGGCTCAATGATTTTCAGAGGAGTTGCTGAAACAAAGCCTCTCGCCCTCTGCTAAACCGCCAGGACATGCGAGCAGCAAATTCATTGGCTCAGGTGTGGTTGTTCTGCAAGGTAGGAGTTTTCTGTCACCGCTTCATGGAGTTCTGTTCCGGGATCTTGCCTGCGGCCCTGGGAATATGGGCTGTATGCACAAGAAAGCATCCGCATGCAAACGACGGGGACTACTAGACTACGAACTTGATGATAGCGATTACCAAGGTTGATTCGTTGCAAGGAGGTGCATGGTTTGATGGAACTGAGGGAACTGGGGTTGGATGGGAGGTGAGAGAGTCCCAAGCGCGAGGTCATAGCTAGAGATCGGCATTAGAATAGTGCACGGTGCCGCCATATGCCAAGGTCATGTGACACAACAGACATCTCTCAATCGTGCATCTCGATCATCCGACCTTCATCCACATCACTAATTGCATCAATTCAATCTTGTTCATCAGCCTCCTCCAAGAGACAAGTAGCCAACAGCAGCTGCTTAGCAAATCGTACGCCCAAAGGAGGCCAATTCAGGAGGTTTACCAGGGAATGCAGTTGAGATGACATTCCAGTGACCATGCAGCTAACCCAGGAAATCTACAAGAATCAGATGCCTTCTGTTTGCAGCAAACTTTCCTGCCGCCTTATTTCTTTTATCTAACAATTCGCTTCCCATAATGTTGGACTTCACTCCAACCATCCATCTGCCACAGATTTACAGAAAACGAAAGCACAGCAGTGCCGCTCATCTACCTATCCGCAGACTACGCGCCATAGCCGGATTCTTCAAGCCTTTCATGGGGTTCAAACCAAATCAGACCGCGCTGCTAGATGGCGAACCGTCCAGAAAGCAACCTGCATCCAATGGCAAGATGTCACGCACTTCGCAAAACCGTCCAGAGATGACTCGAACAATACATTCTTCGGTTCCGACGACACCCGAGAGCTCGATTACCAGAGTGCAGCCAACGGTCGAAATGCCCGACATTCCTCCGGCCAAGCCCAGAAATAGGGGTTCTCTCGAATCCTACCACAAATCCGATTACTCATCCGAAGTCCGACGAACAGTATACCCGGGTGGCAGGACAAAGACAGAAATGATATTCTCACTTTCAGGCCGACCTCTGAACTCTCCCAAAGCATCTACGCGTACATCTCCCTCGGGAAGAAGAGTCTCCTGGAAGGAATCAATAACCCGAAAAGAATCCCGCATTACCAAAATTTCAAAGCCCACATTGATCAGAGTCAATGAAAAGAATCGCCGCGTCAACGAAATTAGCAAAACAAACGTCCTCTCACGCCGCAAGCATCGATATGGTCGATCTGTCAAGCCATCCGCATTGGCCCTTTCCTTTTGTGCTGCTGTATTGGCGTTTGGAGGTCTCGGTATCTACACCGTGGCCTCGCTCGACATGGAAATCCAGCAATTGAGAGCTCTCAAACAACATCAGGAGATTGCCATCAGTCTTTTAAAGAACAGGCTAGACCATGTTCAGAGAGTGGTGGATGAGGAACTGGTGGGGAGCAACAGCACTATATCTGTTCTTGTTAGAATCAGTAATGTGCTATCTTGGGCAGTCGGGAATATTGCTGGTTGAAATGCGCTGGACTGGGATGGGTGCTAGCTCCATGTACCACTTACTGACATTGGATTGTCGCAAACACGTGAGCATAAGGCTGTCAATCGCGATCAGTCGAAGATTTCAGGTCACTGCGAGGTGACCGCTATGGCTGTGAGACTTGGAGCGAGCCTGAATTCTGATTGTGTGTATTTTTCCCCCAGGATAAATAGATGATGAAGTTATAATGATCAAGTCACAGTTATCGAGCTTCATCAAATATTAGGACTGATTACTAGAATGTGCGAAACAATCGTACACATCGGATCATGAAAAAAGCCATCCATAACAATTGAACTATTTTGAATTTTTGCCCCAACCTCAAACTACAAATTAACATTATAATTATGACAAACCCGTACTCATAGTACTCTAACCCAATTGTCCCCTGACCGCGCCCGCAAGGAATGCCGTAACATGAGTATCAGTGAAGAAATTGGATGGGTTGGCCTCAATCTGCGCAACCTTGAATCCAGTGCCAGTGTCAACACCGCTGGCATTGATACCAGTCCGGAAGGGACCAGTCAAACATCCAACACTACGACGAATCACGTCGTCGCCAACGGCATTGGGAATGGCGATACGTGGTGGACCTGCGAAGCCTTTGTTGGCTTGGTGGATGTGTGTTGCTGTCAAGGCTGGGGATTGGTATGGACCTTTTACGCCTTTGAGGGTGATGTTCTGAAGATATTGTCAGTTTCTATTATGGGAAATTTTGATAGTGGAGGGGGAAGACGAACGTAGCAGATGACATCGAGGTCGCTGTTGATTCCGTAGTTGAAGTAGCCGATTGCGCCAGGTTGGCCGGGAACTGGTGAGCCGGTGGTATTTATGACTTCATTCGGGTTGGCGACGACTGTGTAGGTCGAGGTGAAGTAGAAGGGAGATGGAGCGGATGGTTTCCCCTGGCCGTATTTGCGCCAGCCTGATGCTGGGCCTGGTGCCGCAAGGGCAGAGGTTGCAAAGAGAGCGGTGGTGAGAGCGGTGAAATACATTTTGGATTATTGACAATTTGAATGCAGCTGTGAACTGGTTGATATTGACAAGGGTGAATGAAGGCTCGATGATTTGATACGTCGATACAGTGGGAAAGATACTGAGTATTTATATGTGATTGAACATCATCATATCGTTGCTCTCCCAGACGATCCCGAAGTCAATATCACGGCCCAGGTACTCTCCGTAGGGGAACGCAGCTTGGCGAACTATTAAAGACATTGGCAACGAGGCTTTGAAATCTGACCTCTCTGGCACGATTTCTTCCAGTCCTATTTGAATCTCGTGCACCAAATGATGTATGAAAGTAGCATAGATCGACGTATTCCTGCCTAGTATCAAGACGCTTTAGGGAAGGTCGCAACTAAGTTGGCCAGAACAGTCTGTGAAAGACCCCGAAGCGGCAGCCAAGGAACGTTAAACTTCCTCCAAAGAAGGCTCCGATGACCTACGCCGGGGAGCGAGAGGCTTCCCAAGCTTCTAGAATTAGATATACGGTCGGATGGTGAGCTGCGCAGGTACGCGCTGTCCGGCTTGCCGAGCCTCTAAACAGACGCAATCGTAGTTGGAAGACTTGGAATCCGTTGTGCCGCTTGCGGCATGCCAATGACTGAGTCTGCGGCTCGAATTCACCTTCTCTTTCCCATGAGAAAAGCCGTTTGACAGCCAATTTGATGGTGATTTGATGAATCCAGTTGATGCACATCTGCGCCAGAATGCAGTACGACGAGATCTTGGTCAACCGCTGATGATTAGCTCGCTCGATGCCCTTGCTTCATCGTCAATGACACATCTTACACAATTCACGGCAACAGTCGGCCGTCTCCAAGTTCTCTCTCCTCATTTTGGTGAAAATTGGGCGGTTGTAGTTGTTGGAGTTGAAAGGCCAAGAGGCGCTTTGCTCCGCCCCCTTGAAGCTACCTTCCTAGTTCTACCGGATAAATCATCTCCGAACAATCAATAGCGCCTCGCCTTCACCTGAGTAACGACAACTTCCACCGTAGTGACCCCTCAGTGAATAAGAGCAGTTGGCCACTTGGAATCCGTTCACCATGACGAAAGCAGAGCCGGATCGCGCTCAGGGGCAATGAGTCTCGCAGGCTCACCCCCACCGAGTCTCCTCTCTATATCGTCAAGGCGTGTGAACAAACGCAAATTCCGCGGGGGATGATGGATTTGGAGACCAAACATCTCTCCTTCGCAGATCGAGAGATGATTTTTTCTCTTATCTAGTTTTGGAAAGACAGCAGAACAAGAGAGCGACAGACCTTGGAAAGTCCATTCTTGGCTTTCTAAGCATCTCGTTGGCTAGTTGATATAACGGTATGAAGAATAGGAGACCTGACGAGCAACAATGTCTGGGGATGTTCAACAGCATCGCAGGTAGTGTCGAGGGGATGATGGTACAAGACTTTTTATTTTTGTTATTGCTTCTTACTTGTCAAAGGTCCGGCAATGAGTTGCAGGACTTGATCAATTGTACTTGGGCTTGACTCTGCGGAGATTAAGTGACCGGTCTGGATTTGGATTTGGCTTTGAGCATGTACATTAGAACGAGGGACTTGAACTTGATTAACAAGCAACCAACGGATCAAGCAACACAACATGCATGGCCAACCATAATACGGATAGTTTAAGTCTCTCTTTTATCCCTCCCTTGTTTATTATGCTGTACACTTGTCCAAAGATCCCACTACCTTTGCCTCTGTGCAGTAGCTGAGCGGCGGAAGTTGACAACAATCTGAAGCCATATTACCACATTCCTCTCAAAGCTGAAAACTCTGGGACGCACAGATAGAAATAAAGACACCACCGAGATTCAAAGAAAGTAAAAAATAGATTTGGAGGAGATAAGAGGTCGACAGAATGTTGTGGTTCAGTTGACTTTGGTGAGAATGGTGAGTGTTGGCTACAGTCACGGTGCACAAGTAAATTGTGAGAAACTATTCCATTCTATCTAAATCCTCCCTATCTTCTCTGTATCTTGAAGGCATTAGATGGGAAAGAGCCAACGTATGTCCTGCCGCTCTCTGGGAAATACCAGACTAGTTGCTGGTTAGACTGGTCAAAAGCGGTAAGGTAGTATCCCCCCTCATACTCATCCTCTCCAAACGCCTGAGAGAAGGTACGGCGTGCTGAAGTTGATGGTGCTTGAAACTTTGCGGGTTGAGCCTCTATACCTGAGGCCGCGTGTTGAATTGCACCTGTTGCAGGTGGAGAATAAGCACTGTGTGCTGGTGGTTGAATTGTACCTGTTGCAGGTGTAGAATAAGCACTAGGTGCAGGTTGAGAATAAGCACTAGGTGCAGTTTGTTGAGTAGCAGCACCAAGTGCTGGGAAAGGGTACGCAGTCTGTGCATTTGGAGTAGCATCTGCTCGGTTCCGTGGTCCGTGAGGTTTGAGCATGGGCCTGGGCTGTCCATTGGGGAGTGTGGGTGGAACGCTGTCGAAATTCCGAGCGGAGTATCTGATCTGTTTGGGTACCCATGGTATTTGCTGTCTTCGTTCGATGAATTTCCTCTTGCTCTCTCCCAACTCGTGCCAAAGCTTTTCAGCGTGATGGCTAGAGTCACAGCGAGCGCCGAGATGAGCTGTCTGAGGATTGGGGTGTCCACGCCAGGCACATATGTAGCAAGCGAGATTGCACGGTCCGGTGCCGTGTGCTGTCCAGCAACGCCGGCATAAGTATCTGATGACTGCGATGTAGTCTTCAAGCAGTGGTGTGGACTTGGTGCATTTTGGAGGAGGTGGCACCGCTTGTTTGAATGTGAGCGAAAACGGATATGTCTCTCTGTAAGGAGGAGGACGTTGCTCGCGCATCTGTTGGATATCGGCCTCTGTCTAAAAGAGGATGAGTCAGTAAAGATTACTCGTCAATCAAGAATGGCATGGACTTACGAGGATGTGATCGCCATTTGAATCTGTTTGTCGTCCAACTCCAGGAGGATGACCTTGCTGTTGCATCTGGGGCGTATGTTGTGGTGGCACTGAGTGCTGTTGCTGTGGTAGTATTGGATGCTGTTGCTGAGGGCCAGCATTGTCAAATGACGCAACAAAATCTTTAAGCTGTTGCATCATTGATTGTGCATCCAGCACTGAAGGCTGATTAGGTATTTTGTCGACGTCTGGGTGAATTGTAGTGTCTTGATTGTGGGAGGGAGATTGAGGCGCCGAAGGCTGCCGCTCGATCTTCACCAAAGGTGTGTGTGTGTGTATAGGGGGTCGGTGGTCAGACATGTCGATGGTGATATCGAGTGTCTTGGTGATGAGGGCGTAGAGTTGAGAAATTTCAACTCGCGATGATTAGGGGAATATGTTGTGGAACACGTGATGTGCGCGTCGACGTCGACGTGACCACAACAATCTCGAACTCCAAATCAAAGTTAGACTAGGCTTTGAAGGTCAGCTTGAATACATCGGACTATTTCGTGAATATACAGCCAAGTCGCTTTCCTCCAGATTCAGTTTCTTGAGATTGTCGCCTGTCGTAGGCCACATTCACACTGCACTGGGCAGTCTTCTTCAACCAAGCCACAATTACAATGGCTGATGTATCCAGACACGACCCTTTCAAGGGGAGCTTGGGTCGATGCCCTGTCCTTGATCTCACATCCAGCCCACTTTGGACAGGACTTCAATTGGGACTACCAGCTAACCAACGCCTCGGGACAGCAAGAACTACTGCTTTCTTTTACTGAAAAGTTGTCGATGAGCCGTCGATGTTTCCCATCTCTTTTCGCGGTATTGCTTCATGGGCTGGCAGGGAGTGTGCTTTCATCTCTTAGATATTCTTTCCTTATTGCATACCGCCAGAGACTGGCTGCATAGATGACATCGGAGCTTCTCCCAATCTTACTTAACCGGCAGAATTTCGATGCCTCAAATTGGCAGGACGAATGGGAAAATGTCGATCTTCAAGAGCTCGGATATCGAAATCCATTGCAGGCCAGGCCAGGCCAGAGAATCGTTAGTAACTCCCGTTTTTGTCCTGGCTCTTTCTATCCAGGTAGCAAGGCAATGCAGATCAATCCAATTTGTATGGTTATACCACAATCCGATTGCAATATCTGACAATCCTGTCGTGCATGTCTCTTTCTGCACATGGGGCGTCGCACATTCTGCTGTCCGCCAACAACCGAATGCTACGCTTTTCACGGCCTCAACTTCCTTTGACAAGAAATCAGGCAGATTGAGTACGCCTTGACAAATACCCAGGGCAACTGATAACGCTTCTCTGGACTTTACACAATGCCCCCATTCTGGCATCTTCCGCGACATCCATACACCCCCGATTGCCTGCTATACACGCGGACGACTGAGCGATTAAGAAGTCTTGGTTGGTTGCTGAGGCATGACTTGCTACCGAAACTGACCGTTCGTGATGCGAAGTGAGGTTGGTTTTGAGTTTGGGGCAGAGGAAGGAGGGATGGTGGGATGCATGCACAAGGGTTCTGAAATAGTTGAGGTTCCACCATAGTTACCTCGCCCATGCTCAACTATCACTTCGGATTGGTCAATGTTCATTTGAAGCAGAATGGCATGTACCACAGTACTGTGTACACACTGTCTGGTTGATCGTGATCCCTTTTCAGACGAGAAATGTTCGTCGTAACGGAAGTACAATCTCATTGGTCATTGGATTCCACCAAGAAGAAGCAATTAATTTATTGCAAGCAATCTTTGCCAAGTCGCAACACCACCTTCTTCCCTCCCACCACTGAAAAGATTTGATCAATTGGTGCGCAGAAACTATGATCGGGTTCTTTAACTTGCAGCAGCAGCAGCATTACACGTCGACCGCGCCATTGAGTCCAGCGTATCACCCGCATCAGGATCATTCCACAAGCTTGGCCACCAGCAGCTCGAGACCACCTAGAATCACATTCACGAAATACGTATAAGCAGGACCATGGATAAGAGAAGGAGGCGACACAAAGAGTGAAAAAGAGAGGTGGTGGCATAGATTTAAGAGGGATCATGTCGAAGCAAGTATACATGAACGCCGATGGAGATGGACCGGGAGGACGTGGGAAGAGAAATAGGCAGATGTCACTTCCCTCGCTGTTTATGGAGACTTGATCGCAAGGATGTCCGACTCAGCTTTCGAGGCACTCGACAGTACCGTGAAGCAGTGTGATGAAGAAGTGCGTCTGCGAGTTCAGAGATACCCAAATACCCTTTGGCAGCTGTACAAAGGTCTATCTTCAACGCGGCGCGATATCAAAGTTTATATTGAACACCGTCTGAAAATTGACGTTCGACTGACTTCAGAGGATGATTCCGCGGCTTCGTCTTGGAAGAGTTAACGAGCGTTCGAGGATCGAAGCTCGCAAACTTCTATCCCTCTACAGCAGGCCTATCAATTCTCTAGATCTGTCCTTCGACAAAAACAGCACCTGAATTCCAATGCAAAACGTCCAGTCGAAGATGAAACTCGATGAACTTCGGGCGAGATAATTTCCTACCGTTGCCAGGACTTTATCGCTATCGATTATCATTTGAGGAACATCAAAGCCAATTATATCTTTAGTTACCTTACAGTTCGACAGGCGCACTCTCCATCAACGGAGCGTGCCCGCTTTCGCTATTCCATCCGATACCAGCTTCAATCAGCAGCCTCACACATTATATCTCCACGCATCAACTTGATACCCATTCCTTTCCAAACCCCACCATTCCAAAAAAAAAAAGCTGTCTCCCATCCCAATACCCCACTCCCCCCACCATGCCCATCAAAATCGAACCCTACAACCCCTCCTAGCTACCCACCCACCATAAAACCCATAAAACCAAAACCAAAATCCCACCTCCAAAACACCCCTTCCCAATCCATAAAACACATCGCCTCAACCTCCATCCTGGGCAGACCTCCCCGCAAAACCAATCCTAGACATCGATATCGATATCGATATCGTAGCAACACGCCGCCATCATCACCGCGCTGTCGAACCCGGAAACGGGGTATCTACATGGGTGAATTGTGTATACGCGATCGACACGCTTTTCGCGCGCCGGGGATAGAATCAGTGCGGAATTTGTACGGTTGTATTGAGGGTTGTGCGGCGTTGGGAATTATCTTGGGGTTGGGAGGTGTTGCTTTGAGATGGGAGGGTGAGGGGAGGATGGGAGGTTGAAGGTGGAGTTGGGATTGAGGTGTTTATATATCTCCTCTGTTTAGATGGGAAATTAGATTTTGGGGAAGTGGAGTTTGGTTTGTGTGTGTGTGTGTGTGTGTGTGTGTGTGTGTGTGTGTGTGTTTATGTGTGTATTTGTGTACTAATTAGCGGATTTTTCTAGGAATTTGGAGATTCATGAGTATATAGATTTAAAGGGGCGATTTATATTATAGCTCCTTTATTTGTCTAATACCCTAACGCCCTTAGAGATTAACGACGTAAAACTAGCGACGGGGTCTACTAAACGTACATACCCTGTTGAGATAGAAATATTGGTATTGAGAGAGTTTATCATTACGGATGTTCAGGGATTGGTGGAAGGCAAGTTGTGTAAGGTCGACGATTGAGGAGGCGCAGAAATTGGCGATTGAGATCATTCAGGATACGGGGAGTGCTGTTAGAAGGAGGATGGAAGTGGCGGTTTTCCTCAAGGAGGGAGAAGAGAGGAGGATGGTTAGGAGGGTTGGAATAAGAGTTATTAGGAGGAAGAGTAAGACTGTGGATAGTGAGTTGATGAAGGTGATGGGGGAAATGCTTAATATGTTAGAAGAAGGTAAGGAGATCAAGATTCTATATATTTTCATGGGTCCAGAAATGGATGCTCGAAATGATATAGACGAGGCATTGGCAGCTTTTCTACCGGCTTCGTCAAAGATAATGGGACATGAAGTATAGATGGATTCGTTTAGGCAAGAGAACAAGGGAGAATTGATGAGATTGGATGAAGGATTGATCAAAAACGGTGAGATCTACCAACTCATTGGAGAAAGAAAAGACCAGTGACATGCAAGTGATGATCGATATGGCAAGGGAAAAAGAGTTGTATATGGCACGACTCAAATTCGAGCTGAGAATAGAAAAATCCCCTGGGGTACACGCCGAAAATCTGACACAACATGTCAAAAGATTTCAATCAATGTCCATGGCGGGAGCTGTTGACATGAGATTCTGCCGTGCCAGCCAACCATGCCTAAAACGAGATGAATGATCGAATTGTAATGAGCGCAGAGCGTGCTCTAATGCTATATATTCCAAGCCTGTTATCAAGATATCGTATAGTATTCTCTTCACAGCTTACAACATCTCTTGCGAGCTTTCGGTCCTTTGTTCAGTCGTCGTCGTCGTCGTGTCTATGGCGAGCATCGGATACCGACTCAAATAAGGCGTCTGCTTGTTTCGACATATGGTTGAGCTCCAAGATTTGACAGCGGGTGAAATGGTTCACGTATACGCGCTGATCTTATGGGGTAATTCCATTCCCATGTTTTAGCTTTTGGCAATCTGTTGACGCTATCAGGTCCGACGCAAAGGCGCAGTGCGATGTTGCCATAAAGACTCGAAATAATCCTACCTACGATTGATGTTATGAAGAATACTCAATGACCTGCGACTTCGAATTGAGACTATAAAGGACGCTCAAGGCTTCATCGAGATCGCATTGATTCTGCCCGCGATGACGAGGAGTTCAGTTAGTCTCCACAAGCTTGGACGACAATAACATACCTGGAGCAATCATCAATATCAAGCAGCGATGAGCCAAGCGTAGGCATACGAATATAGGTACGTACCCGTTCGTACCTGGAGCTATCGTCGGCCCGCCTTAAGTACCCTGTTTCAAGCGGAGAGCAAAAGATGGGTCGTAGATGAAGCCAACAATTTCTTAAAAGGGGAAGACATGAAAAGACCCATAATAACCAATACGATTCTCGAGACGGGGACAAAGACAGAAGGTAAGCAGATGTTGGGTGGAGTCTTTTCCCCGTATAGAAATGGATGCGCGGTAGCGCCCGGCAAATCGAGCCCAGTAACGCGGCGTAACACAGCGCCAATGAGGATAGAGAGCATCGGACGGAATAGGAAATTAGAGATCTCCGGGTGGTGCAACACAGATCTGTCGTTCCAAAGCGCTCGTCTCCACCATGATTGCGGTACAACGACACGGTCTGGAGGGGGACGGCAAACTTGCTTTTGTGGACGATAGGTAATAGCAGATAGCGACATCACCCACCTTTGATGGTCATGCGGGGAGACGCCACTTTCATCGTTGCCCGATGGGTTTTGGGTGCAAACAGATCACGGTCACGGTGTTGGAGGAAAGTGATGAATACAGTATTATATCATGAGGCGTGCGTAGGGTGATTGAAGTCCTTCTTCGAGACGGGCAGATAGATTCAACCACAGTTCGATTGTGGCTATGCCGCACGCAGGAACCACCATGTCTTGAATGGTGGCTGCAGCAACGGGTCGACTTGCGATTCAGAAGCAACTAGTACCTTCTAGCGGTGCGCCGCAGTCTAGTGCTCGCTCGGTTTCTACACGACGTTTGTAAACTTTCCGAAGCGTTTCTTCTTGAGCAGCTTAAGTTCTGGAAGGCGTCGATTTGGTGTGAGAAGGCCATGTTTCGATGGAATGGGCTGTGACAAGCAACGGAACGAAGAGGCCGAACAAGTCAAGGATAGCGGGTGCTGATACGTGTATTGTGTATGTACAGTACCTAGCGGAGAGCAGGATTGTCGACGGAATGAAACAACGTTCAAAGTCATGAAGATAATTGGTGTCTCTGTCATTGGCTGCAGTCGTTTGCGCGGAGATTTTCTTGAGACAAAGGAGTCGTGCTCTGCCTCCGGTACTCCTAGTTCGCTTGATGCTGTGCGTGCAGGCGTGCAGCGCTGCAGAAGAAGGGGATGACGAACGGTAAGTATCACAAGGTGGCACGACCGGGACGAACATCAGATCTATCATGGCTGGGAGCATTCGTTCTGTCCTTGACCGCGAGCGAAGACTGAGACAGATTGAGGCGTGTTGATGGAGGCATCGTTATTGGCAGTGTGATTATGATTGGCATTATTAACAACGGGGCAAACCACAGTATATTATCAAAGGCTCCAGGCGTTCATCCGAGATTGGAGGCGGTAATAATATAACAAGATTGAAGCAGATTAATTACAGTTCCTGCCTCCCATGGCCCTATCCCTGTCCCTGTCCCAGCGATGAGGCTCCAGTGACTGGAAGGCATGGTGGTCCGTACTGTAGGAGATTTGATCGTTGCAAGGATACAGGACAGGTAATGGCCAGCGCACCTGGTCCGACGGGAATGCCTCTGGACACACACACACAAACTCTCTCCAGCCCTCCAGCTCCAGGTCCAGCTCCAGGTCCAGCTCCTGGTCCAGCTCCAGCTCCAGGTCCAGCTCTCTCTCTGTCTGTCACTCAGCTCTCACACACGAATCCCAAAGCGGATGGTACAGCTGCGGCTCTGACCGACCAAGTGGCAATCTCTGCTCTCTTGCGATGATGGATGTGGTTGGGCCGAAGCGTTGCCAGCTGAACAGAAGCTTGAGATGAGAGCAGCAACTGAAGCGAGTCGGGAGGGATGGATGGAGCAATTCTTCTTGTACCTTCCGCAAATGCTGAAACACGTCTTGGAGGGAAAGCGATGGCGACGGATGATTGGCGACTAGCAGACAGAGACCATGTAGAGACTTCCACTTAGCACGCGGCTTGTGGCTCTTGTTGCGACGGGCAATGGCCTTGATTTCGCGGTGGACATGGCAATAATAATCCTGAGTACCTAGTAGTAGTGCTTCTATTCTAATAACGAGATACCACTGCCGAAAGCCATTGCAATTGCTACTGGCAACAAACTGGGAGACTATCGCAATTGCTACTGGCAACAAACAATCAATCAATCCGGCTGCACATCCTTGATAATACCTACCAGAACTGGGAAATAATAATAATAATAATACCAGAATCAAATGACACTACTATCCGTACTCTCGCAAGCCACAATTTGAATGTGAAAATTGGAAGTCAACATTGGATCTGGCTAGCACTAGCGGCAAGCACAAAGCCCACCTCAAGCACAAGCACGCACTATCAGCGCTCCGTGCCCTTTGAAGCCTTAGTACCTTACTCTACGTCTACCATCTCCTCTCCACCACACTCTTTCCACCCGCTCCTCCTCCACCTCCAACCCAAGCCCTCCCTCCACCTCGACCTCACCACCCGTCGAGAGGCCGCCAGACTGCTCACCCAGTCTCACGCCGTCCGTTCCTTAACACCACACTCATTCTTCACCCACAATCCTTAGTTGGGCGCTCTGGAGACCCATCATCCTACCTACCACCACAGCCTTTGTACTTCCAAACTCACCGACTCGCGCCTCTACAACCTCACCCATCTCCACTGTGCATTCGCCGAACCTCGCTGTCCTGATCATCTCAGTCAAAAGCAACTTAGTCTGCATTATACTCACTTAGCGCCTTGATCTCTCCGACCGCCATTCCTCCGCCCTCCCGCATTGCACTCGCTGCAGAGGACCGCCCAGTCAATCCCTCTGCCTCGAACGCGACGAGGCAACGCCCATCAAAAGTGCTTCGTGTTTTGTCCATTCGCTTTCGCTTTGCTGCCACATCATGATGGCCTTCCATCAATCCTCACAGTCACTTGGACCTACCACCGATATGCTTTCACCATCACTTTACCAGAGAAGAGGGGTACAAGAGACGGGTCCTGTCGAGCTTATGCCAAACCCAGACTTCGTCTTTCCAGCTCGCTCCGCGGAACCTTCGCCGACAATGGACAGCTGGAACGCTTTGAACAGACCCGGAAGACCACAACCGTCACATCATCATCCTAGAAACTCAATGGGTGATCGCAGACGACAACAGTCGCGAGGCTCTGTCCATGTTCTGCCAAACTTCTCCTTCAACTCATCCACCTCCACCTCCACTGGGACTGGCCTGCCAATGGTCACTCCGCCTCATTCGCCAAATGCTCCAAGCCCAACATCGCCTTCACGGCCAGCAGGCCACAAGAGGACTGCAAGTGAGTACGTTGGGAACGATAAGACGGGCACGGTGATAAGCACGAGTCCGACGAAGGCAGAGAGCATGCTTCCTCCTCCACAACCTGCACAACGCCTTGGACCTCCCGGCGGTCGCCCAAGACATGCGCATACACGCTCAAAGGGTCTCTCTCAGCACGACCTGCAGTCCATTATGCAACCAAGAGAAGTTATACCTGGCGTACCCCAGCTTCGCAGCGAGAGCGCGCCAGTTACGCCGTTGGAGGCCGACCAGCGACCTTTTTTCTCGAATAGTACCCGCCGTCCAGCCCTTGCAGCCGAGCGATCTATTTCCAGTCCGGACCAGGTCACCTCGACTTTAAGCGTCGACTCCTCTCCTCAGCGTTATGGCGCCGTGCCAAGAGTACGTGTAGGGTTTGCGGAACGAGTCGAGTACATCCGACCATTGTCAACGATCTCATCCGAGACCGAGGGCTCATTCTCAACCATCCGCGGACATTCGGTCAACAACAGCATGTCCTCTGTGATTAGCGCGGGCACTTCAAGCCCTCAATCCGCTAGAATGAGAACACCATCTCTCAACACCACATTCGAAGATGAAATCGCTAAACCACGTCCACAAAGCTCCGGTGATGTTCTGGACCTCGCGACAAGTGGTAAGGAAGCATTTGGATCTCAATGGACAGTCGACAACCGACCAAAATCTGCCATAGAATCGCCTACTGTCCCTAACTCGGCAGATGTGCCGAAAACGTGCAAGAGAAAAAGCCCTTCGTGGTGGGAGAGTCGCCGACAGCAGACTCATGCCCTCAGGTCCAGCGTATCTGAGCCCTCATTGCTTCCATCACCGCCCGTGTCGCCTTCTTCAGCTCAAGGAAGTGATCAATCCAGCATGTTGGATGAAATAGTCCCAGCGGACTGTAGCAAGTCAAGTCGCACACCGCGGAAAGTCAAGTCGTGGGCGCACTCGCTCATCTCACGCAAATCCAAGTCCAACGGCAACCTCAAAGCAAAGCAGACCCGCGAACTTGAACCCACCCCACCGACCTCCGGTCACTCCAACCACGCCACCATCGTCAGCCCGACTGCCACAGTCTTCCACTTCCAACAACCTGTACCTGTGGAGACCGCTTTCGAGCCTAATTTCGACATTGACGAGACTGTCACAATTGTGACTGATGCCCCTGCCACAGCCGCACCGCAATGGAAACATCGAGACTCTTCCGAGTCTGATTCAATGTGCCCTGTCATTGATCTCGATGCTGCTCTCGGTCCCTATAACACGCCTGCACTGGGAGCCAACAACCGGACGAACGTGCGGGGTCCACCTAGAGTCCGGCGCTCCATGCATAGCCTCAACGGCTTCTCGTCATCTCAGAATCACCGACGATCCGAGAGTGCGCCTGAGCTGGTTCCTTTTGAGCTGAGGAACGCGAAGGTTGCTCCAGCAGCAGGTATGCCTGACGTGTTCGAAGAAGAGGATGAGGAGGAACAGGCCATTGACATGGCAAGCAGCCCTGCTTTAGATGGCGAGACGGACGATGACCTTGCCGACGAGCCTGCTGTAGAGGAATGTGCAGCAATGGTTGGCGCTCCTTTGGGCATTATCGTGGACTCTCAAGAGGGTGACTTCACCCCAGACAGACTATCCAGAAGCAGCACACTCCGCCTCTCCATGCCGATGGCCCTTCCTCTTCGCAATACCAGCCCTGCTCAATCCAGTCCCATTGAGGTCGTAGAAGACTTCGAAGAGCCACGGGCATCGTCTCTAACACGAGACTCGGACTCGACAATCACTCCACCTCTGATCGCGCAGGATGATAAGAACGCACAGCCAATCATCAGCCTATCACTTCCACAGCCACAGCATACAGTGATGACTCCTGATACTTTGAGCGGGTCTTCTTTCTCCAGTAATGGATACAACAACAGTCAAGTCTCTTTGAGCTCGCCACGTCTAAACACTGCAACATCTTCCAGCACAGACCCGAAATCATTCCCGTTCGGCGAACCTGGGCCGGTCCGAATGTCGGTCGATGATGTGCCTTCGCTCTCCAGCAGTCGCTCTACTATGACCACTCCACCGACTAGCCAATTTGTCAACGCCAACCCGTTCAACCCTCCTGGTCGATCAGCTTCTGTCTACTCGTTGAGCAGTTTGGAGGAGCGTCGAAACTATAAACGTGCCTCGGTTGCCAGTTTGTCACGCCTGATGGGGGGCTTTGGTGAGAAGAGCAAGCTTTCGATTGAGTCCCGTCCTCAGTCACAACATATCATGTCAACGACACCGAAGGTCAAGAAGGCGAATCGATTGAGCAAGCTGATATTCTGGAAGAAGTCCAATGGAGAGAAGCAACAGACGAAGAGCGATGCCTTCATGGGGTAGAGCACCCACACTGGTAATGGAACGAACTACGATCAATGCACCACCACACACGGCACGAAATACACATGAAGCAATTCTCTTTCTAATACATGAGTTTGAGCATGAATGGGTTGAATGAAACGGAATAGGGCATACTGGGTAACTTGGGGTACAAGTACTCCCATAGGCAGGGAATATATGGAATAGGGCGGTCATTGAATGTAGGGTGTTTGTTACTTGGGAGGTATCACGGACGTCCTTTATGGTGATGGCATGAGTGAGCTCTGCCTTTCCTCTCTTTCTTTTCTACCTGACATAAGCGTTTGCGATCACATTCTCCATGGATGGAGAACGAAGTTTGAACTTTTTTATTGGTCGCGGTCGGGGACATATGGGGGAAGGTGGATACTAACACATTCCGAATTCGGTTTCGGATCGGATGCGAGGGTTCTTTTTGGAATCTGTGGAGTATATGTGCCATTTGTGGGAGTAAAAGATGGGGATCTTGTTGATTCTAGTGGAGGCAATGGGTAGTACATAGTCGTGGAAGAAGATCGATATTGGGATTAGCTTTTATTGATGACATTTGACGTCTTTGGCCCCCCTTTCTCTATCTTTGTATATCTTTTGAAGTGATGTTGCCATGTCTGCTAACGAAGCGATTTCAGCCTTCCCCACACCTATCCTGATCTTATCATGACCATCCTCTCAGCCAGCGGGCGAGCGAGCGCCTATTCATTCACTCCTTTTCCAACACTGCATTCCACTCCCCACTCTCACCTCACTCCACCATTCCACTTCAAAACCTCCTCCAACTCCCGTCCAACCCTCCTCTCCTCACGACAAATCCCTCTATAAAAATACCAATAATCAGCCATTTCAAATCCCCCCGCCACAACCACGGGCTCAAACACCTCAATCTGACGTGCGAGACTGTTAAGCGCGTAATCTCTCGCCGCCCTCTTATGAGGGGTCGCTTGGTATTGTTCTAGATCCCGTCGAGTCTGCTTCATGTGGTCGAGGAGTGCCTCGTCCGCAGCTTGTTGCGTGTTTTGTTCGAGAAGCATGGTTTTGATCTTTGAGTGGGATGCTTTGTGAGAGGCTAGGAGGGCGTCGGCCTTGGTTTGGAGAGATGGATTGAGGGTCTGCATGGTTTTCGTTGGGGATGATTGTTTGATACTTTTTTGGTGACTTTGGTTTGTTGGCTTTTGGTTCTGATGAGAGGGGTGGGGAGGAGGAAGCGTACTATTGTCGCTTCTTGCTGATTCTCTGGCTTTGATACTCTGCGCTATTGTTTGTTGATATGGGAGAAAGAGAAATAGAAGAAGAATACGTTGAAGGAGCGGGATTATGGTATAAGGAAGGAGCGTTTTGACATGACGGCTCATCGACGTCGATCTCGGGTCTAGGGTAGCATCTTCAAAGTCAGTGATCGAGTCATCTCGCTCGAAAGCGTGACGAGAAAAGGAAGGTGCGAGTTGTGAGGACTTTGAGAAGATGTAAGGTCCGTGAAACTAACGAAGGTGCGCCCTGACTTCCAGATGGCTCTCTAATGATTACCTAACAGCGTGATAGGAAAAGGATCTCCAACGAATTTGCCAACGATCTATCAACATTGACACTGAAGAATGCTCCCAAGCTTCCGTCCAATGTCAAGCCTCCGAAGAAATTACTCACCCCAGTCCCTGTTCTCATTCAACAATACCACGCCCATCCAAACCATGTTCTGTCTCCTCTCTGTCACCTCCTACTCGGACAGCTTCCGCTGCAATCCCGCAATTTGGCGCCGAACAGCCGCCTTGTACGCGTTTTCACGCACAGTCGCCTAGATGCAATCAATACGTGGAAACCCCCTGAGGCATTTGGGACTTACAAGCGAGTCTGCGAAGTCCGGAAGTCGATGGCTCGCAACTGGAGAGGAAGGTTGAGGTCCAGGGGCCTCTGGAACCGCATCCTCGTTGACAATTTCCGAGCCAGCAACTGAAGCCTTCTCTCGCTCGGCCAGTTTCTGCGTCAGTTCCTCCTCTTTGAGCCTGAGGGTCGCCACTGCACTGCAACTCTTCTCCATTTTCTCCTGCTCCAATTGCCTCTGCACTTTCGACTCGAGCAGTTTCTGCCTCAGTCCCATATTTTCACGCACAAGATCTTCCTTTACATCCGACCCCTTGGCCAAATTCTTCTGCAAATCCCTCTCAGCCAGTTCCCGCTTCAATTCCGCTCTCTGGCGGATGAGATCCGCAGCCGTGTCGTGCGCCTTATCCAATAGCAGACCCTGCTGCGCCAGGTTCTTCTTCAAATTGGCAACGTCGCGCTTCAGTTCTGCTATCTCCACTAGGCAGTAGTGTATATCTTTGTCCTTCCGCTTCAGCTCCTCGTTCTCGCGCCTGAGAAGCATGTTGTCGTTGCACCACACTGTCATGTCATGCAAAGCCCGTGCCGATATGTCGCGCGTGATTTCGAGTTCAAGGCGCAGCTGTTCGAGGTGTTCGAGTGTCAATCCTTGTTCAATCGCGGTCCTCTCTGAAGTCGTGCTGCTTCCAAATATGCTTCCGGACATGGTTTCGTTGATGCTGAAGAAGCGTTGTTTGGTGGACGAAAGCTTGGCTGCTTGTTGATTAGAACAGTGAGTGTACAGGGAGGAAGATATTTCACCTAAGGGGTGGGTTGTTATTGTGACTACCCGGTGAGAATAGAATACCTGAAGGGTATCGAAGAAATGTAAGTGGTGCTCGTTAATTGACTGGAGTAAACTATTGTTTTGTGAAGCTGAAGATTGGATGAGAGAAGAAGGGATGTTGCCATTGTTTGCTAGGAGGTTATCTTGAGAAGAGAATGGAAAGTGCGAAGGCCATACCACCACGATACATAGAGCAAGCGAGAGCGGTGCTTGGCCACTGCCAGGGGTTATCACACCAAGCTGCTCGAATTGATCCCTCTCTCCATACCTGGGTACATTTTCAACTTGTTGCTCCCCTGACGAGTGTCTTTGTTATACCATCAGAAGGCGTGTTCTACGTTCTTTCTGCCATCTGCTTTGGTCCCAACTCCCGTCCCTATCAAAATTGTCATCGAGGTAACCGTAAGCCCAAGTCCGATGTGCTGCCTTCGTCAATGTTGTGATATCCTGTTCCAAGCGCACAAATCCGGTGAGTCGGCGGCCTTTTTTTGATGCTTCAGCATTAGTCGAAGCATGCTCGTGTTTGGCGGCTGTTCGGCATTAGATATGTCTGATAAGAAGCTGAACCTCCGTAGTAATTATGTCGTAGTTACTGGGTTCCTGTGAGGTATGGCTGTCGACTCTTTGATGATCGAAATCTGTCTGTCATTAGGGTCCGTATCTTCGGACGAAATTGTGATTCGAGTCTAGGTGTTTTCTTTATGATCATCTTCATCAGTGTTTGCGGTATCAGAAGGCTCCCTGGCTGAGAGTTGACATGTTGGTCGCGGGGATAGGGGTGATCCATGGTTTGCCTGAAACGGACTACCACGACTCCGTTTCTTTTGACCTCATCACAATATGCAAATGGATCAACAATAATGCGACTGCGAATAACAACGTCGAGTGGAGAGAATTGTCCATGGCTGAACAAAATTGGATTCCTCCCTGTCTTAACCTTCCTTGGTAGTAGCTGCTCTCGGCGAGGGATGCGCAAGTATTGGCCATCTCAACTGGCCCGTATCATTGGACGTGTAGACGCTTGGAGTCTTGATTGACGACGGCGCACTGGCAATTAGAAAGGAATGTCCCCTTATAGTGCCATGTTCAAGCCATATTCATGCCAAAGTCATGCCAAGTTCTTGCTATCCTCATGCCGTGTGCATGCCAGGAATATATAACAATAAATAAAATGCGGCTCATCGACGACAACGTTTGCATCACGAAAGATCTGCTCGTCTCCAAATTGGATCCGCTGTTTCATCCGGGATCTGATTCTTCGATAGAGGATATTTGTGGACGATCTCATCTGCCAGGAGGATCTGCCCACCAGGTTTGACAGTTGACATCTATGGGGGATGTTTGACATATTGGACGGGGCGGGGGCTGTGCAAGCAAAACAGTGGGGGGCCCGGCCGTCTTTGGAAAATTCCACTGGGCCGCGGCCAGCCAGTGAGCTTTCTGAAGATTGGGATGTTCGGGGATGGCGTCCCTTGGCGTTTTCGCGCCTCCCCTGAATCCGCCTCTCTAGTCCGTAAGGTATTATCCCTCTCAGCTCTTGCTGCCCCAGACCTCTCAGCTCAACTTCAACAACCTCCTCCTCCTACCTATCCTTTCTTCCACCTTCTCTCTCTCACTTACAGCCTTTCTAATACCCCACTTGCACCACTTCATCCGTTGAACGTCACTCTTTCCGTCCAACGCCTTCCTTCTTACCTCCTCCTTCCCCAGCCACGACTTACGCCTGCCAACTTTCGCTTATTGGCAACTTTTGGAACGACACAACTAACCTTGACGACAAATTCACATTTCCAATACCTCCGCTATCATCATGAAGGGCTCCTCTGCACTCGTTGCGGCGTTTGCCCTCTTCTCATCCGCCATCGCTGGAACCGTCAGCCGCAGAGCAACCACAATTTCAAACACAAATACGCCCCCTGTGAGCGTCAAGGGCAACGGTGAGCAATTGGCATTGAAATCAAAGACTGCCACCAAGTACTAACGTTGCACAAGCCTTCTTTACTTCCAAGGGCCGATTCTACATTCGTGGAGTCGACTACCAGCCAGGTATGCGAGCTGCCACTCCTCATCCTCCTGATCTCACCACTAATACACCACCCAGGTGGCTCGTCCGGACTCAAGGATCCCATTGCTGACATCGATGGATGCAAGCGTGATGTTGCCAAGTTCAAGGAGCTTGGAATCAACACCATTCGTGTCTACTCGGTCGACAACTCGGCAGATCACGATGCGTGCATGAAGGTCTTGGCTGATGCCGGCATCTACCTTGCCCTGGACGTGAACACCCCATACTACTCCCTCAACCGCAAGGACAATGCATCCATCGCTATGTCTTACAACTCCGTCTACCTCCAGAGCGTGTTCGCCACCATTGAGGTATTCGCCAAGTACGACAACACCCTCCTCTTCTACTCTGCTAACGAGGTCATCAACGATGATACTACCTCGTTCGCTGCTCCATACATTAAGGCTGTCACCCGTGACATGAAGGCATACATGAAGGCCCGCAGCTTGCGTGCTGTCCCAGTCGGATACTCCGCTGCCGATGTTGAAAGTAACCGTTACCAAATCGCTACCTACCTGAACTGCGGACCCGACGCTGCCCGAAGCGACTTCTTTGCCTTCAATGACTACTCATGGTGTGATCCTTCCTCGTACACTATTTCTGGGTGGGACAAGAAGGTTGCCACCTATGGCAACTACTCCCTGCCGTTGTTGTAAGTTTGAAGCATTTCTGGGAAGTGAGAGTCTAGTCGAAGCTAACTCAATCATACAGTCTCTCCGAGTATGGTTGCAACAAGAACACCCGTAAATTTGAGGAGGTCAAGGCCCTTTATGGCTCCGACATGACTCCAGTGTACTCCGGTGGTCTCGTTTACGAATACTCTCAGGAAGAGGCCGACTACGGTCTCGTTGACATTAGTGGAAACAGCGTCACTGAGCGTCCAGATTTCTCTGCTCTCAAGTCTGCCTTCGCTGGTACTTCCATGCCAAGTGGTGATGGTGGATACAAGTCGTCCGGATCTGCCAGCCCTTGCCCAGTCAAGTCCTCCATCTGGGAAGTTGAGGACCCAACCATCTTGCCAAACATCCCATCTGGCGCCACTAAGTACATGACCAGCGGTGCCGGTGCTGGACCAGGTAACAAGGGCACCACTGGATCTCAAACTGCTGCTGGTGCTTCCACTGGCTGGTCCACTACCTCGTCCAGCTCTACCACCTCTGGCTCTGCTTCCTCCGCCTCTTCATCCAAGGCTGCTGCCGGTAACCTCCAGGTTCCACAGTTGAGCATGGCACCATTCGTGGTTGTTGCTGTCGCTGGTCTATCGGGATTAATCGGTGGTGCTGGTTTCTTGTTGTAGATGAGTTGAGGAAATGTGCATACGTAGCATGTTCAAAAGACTAATGTTTAGTATGTCTTAACATCTGCATTTGCTGTGGGTTCCGCGAACGGACCATGGCGTCTGGCGAGGTCTGGCTCTGCCAATGGCAAAAGAGGCGGGCTTGTGGTTTTTTCCTATGTCGCATACTTGCTCGAGATGTGTTATCTAGCGCAGGTTTTCTTGTCGATATTTGACGGAGGCCGGGTAAGTTTATGGAGAGATGAACTACTACATAACTTGTCAGTGGATCAACATCTGGTCCGCGTTATTTACTGTTGTGCTTCTGCTTTTGCTTATAGACTTTTGTTGATTTTCTGGGTGTGTTATGTACTTGCTAGTGCTGCAGTAAAGTACATGTTTTTTGGCATTGAATGAATGTGCCTCTCCTTGTGCGTGCTTCCTGGCTTGGGTGAGCATCATGACTGCTGGAGTGTCTGTGAATTCGTTAATGTGTATCTCATTGCGGTGAGAACTTGATATGGGTAAGTCGTGATGTTGGGTTTCCTGACGGTATGGAAAAGAGTTTGTAGTTAGTAAGAGGACAGCAATCAACAAATTCGAGAGAAAGGAGAAGACGAAGCACAAATGGAAGAAGGGAGGACAGGGAATTCTACACATCTCTCTTTATGATGGAAGAACCCTTGTCGTCACCCTTGTAGTGTTGAACAACGCGTGGTTGGGTGGGGACAGTGGTACATGGCTTGGCGGCTCATTTGTTTGGGTCTTTTTTGAAGAACCCTTTTTGGGCGAACAAAGACGGGATATTTATGGTAAGGAGGGGAATGGGAGGGAGGGAGGGAGAGGGGGAGAGATACTGGTGATGATGGAGAGATTTGTATGTTGGGAAGAACAGAGGTAGTTTAAAGAGCTTAAGGGTATTTTATTACTTAGGTATTGGGCAGTTTGGGAGGGGTCACGTGGCAGCCTTTTGGCAAGAGGTGTTACTGGAAGGGGGACGGTCTGCGGGTTGTCGTGTTGATTAACGGATATTGACGTTTTACAGTCGTCTTTTATGTCGCGGGTGTTTTGGAGATGGTTGTCCCCACCGCGCTGCTCGGACCGGAGACTGGATTAACAAGATTTGTTATTGGTGTTCGACTGAGCTTTTCTTGTTTTTGTTAATCCGGTCGCTGATATGGGCTTTGTGGGTTTCTTTCTTAGAGGGGGAGATCTTGCGGGTTTGGTTGTTGGTGGTGGTTATTACTATTTTTGCGATTGTGGAATAGTTGGTAATGGGCTCATATATCCGTCGGACGCTGGCATGATTGATGCTTTTGCATCTTGACCGTCCAGTGCATTTGCCTTTTGCGGGCGAGAAGCACGAAAATTTTGATCTCGCTGCTCCTCTCCATGGCAATTTTCGCTTCTCTGCCGTTTGTTCGCGAGCCGTCTGTTGTCGCCTCTTATTTTTTGGAATCGTAAGGTACTTTCTCTCAAGTTGTTGGAGCATAATTCGTCGTCAAGAGAGTTTTGAGAGCTTAGGATTGGTCACGTAGTAGCCTTGCTCTGCTACTACTGTAGTAGGATACTCGAAATGGTTTATCGAAGGCAGGTTGCCCTGCTACTAGTGGGTTATTCGAAATGGTTTATAGAAGGTAGAGTTTTGGCTATAAGGGGGGTGAAGAAGGGGTTATATATTTCTCTTAATCGTTTACGAGGTAAGTCCTCTTATCCTACTCGGTTTGGTAGAGTATTTTAGGGTTCTTTTCTTTTGGAAGATGGAGACTTGATATTAGTAAAAACCATTGACCGTGGTAGTAAGATTCTCCATTATCTTCTACTATCTCGATAAAAATTATCAACTGCAGTAAAGAACTGCCGAAGAGTAATTATAGATAAACCTATTATAAATCTCCTAACTATTATCGTCTAGATCCGTTGATATTGTGTCAGTCTCATTTCATTCAATTTGGAAGTCCAGCCGGGCCGACAAGGCTGAACCTTTTGGTAAACAACTATCCCCAATCTCACACCCGCCTAGCCATTTTTTCAGACAATTTGTTATTGGCATAGAAAAAGTGATCATGCGCTACAGTTTCATAACCATCGCATAGCGTTGGATTTTGTGAGCTGACGAATAGGAAGTGCCTCGATTGAACTACGCTACCAAAGAGGCGCTTCGAGACGGCTTACTCAAGATAGATATGCTATATAGGACCAGCTTCTCACATTAGCAGAGGATGAAAAGCAAAGATTTGTACCGACCTTGATGGAGAGCTGGACCCTTTGTCCATGTCTGTTACAAACAGGGGGAAGGTATACTCGAGGGAAGACTGGAATGTCAGCATCCCATGTCCTTTTCTCAAAGATATTGTTAACAGAGACTACTGGTGATGAGCTTTTCCATCACTTCTCGTATTCACCAACGTCTATCGGTTATAGTAGATCCGGTGGCTACTTCTGCTAGATGTTTTATATGTTGGGTAGATGAACATCATCGCAACGGACAAAAGCAGACGTCATAACTATCAAATCCATCGTCGTGGTTATTCGCGCAGGGACAAATAACATGGGCAAAACCTTTTACACACACAAGCCCAAATCAATCCCGTTGAGACATTTATAAGAAAGAGGGATTGTAACGCGACTACTTGACTCTCGGCTAGAGGTTACGCAATTTACTAGCGATTTGCCCCGACTTGCCGTTCTCGTACGCTATATAAACGATGACTCGTGCAAAATCTATTTTGTGTCCTCTAATAAGGTATGCAAGACCGATTGCGGTAGGACATGACCGCGCTCCGCTGGATGCTAATAATCACAACGCGTGAAGTAAAACTCGCCACAGAATGTCAGGTTGAGACTAATGAGTCAGCTGTAATAAACGGATCAGGAGAGATCAACAACCATCAGTTGCTGACCATAGTGACACATGACACTAACCTGGGAAGCATTGAAAGTCGTTCATTAACGAACGGATAAAAGATCGTTGATAACTTCAAGACATGGCCTTTGAAATCATTTCTTCAAAACGGCCTCCCAAGACCATGGAAGAGCTTACGTGTATGTTGCTTGTTGATTGGACTTGCTACTCCACAGGCACATTTAAATATCTGACTTCCATGCCTTGAACCCATTCGCATCACACAGCAGCGTCGGTTAATGGTTCAGACCGAGGAAAATATACGATATACAAACCAATATCCGGAGTCAACTGTGTTGACGAACCTTGCTGCCGATGAGACATGTCTCGAACAACCTATTGCAACAACGAAGGTTCAATTTGGATTTCAAGACTTCCCATGCGCTGTCGCACCCATTGTACTCTTGTATACGCTTCAGATCTAAGCGTTCGTGACAGGTCTATTTGTGCCATGGTGAACAAAGCTCAAACATTGTTTCTAAATCAGGCTGGACTTTTTGGATGGTGGTGTTATTGACCATCAAAGCTCCCCAAATAAAAGCAACCCCAAGACATTGCAATTGAAAAATTAAGCAAGAGGAGTTGAAAGAAACGGCACGCCTTGACAGCTACGAGTTCAAAGTCCGAGGATGAGTACGGCTTCGAAGTTGAAAACGTGCTTCCTTGTGTGAGAGATACTAGTATACGAACCTGACGCGTCTCGACGATTTTCGAGTATTGGTGATGGAATCTGTCATCACTGTTTATATGGTCATGAGAATCAGTAGGCAGTAATGTACCATCGTCATTTACAAGTGATAAACGAATATTACAAGTCGTTCCGTGCCGACGATGATGATGATGACATCAACATGGAAATAGCAAACAAAGCGTCTGGAGTCAATTCTGACCTTGGGAGACGGTACAATAATGTGCACGTCGCTCAAAGCTGGAGAGAAGACAAACAGAGCCTTTCAACATTGTTTTGTTTTTCCTTGAGATTGACTGTTGTGAAGTTTCGTCACTTCATCTGCCGAGATAAATGAAGATATATTGAGACAGGCGGGAAAAGCGAGGAGTGGTGACGGTGACAATTCCAGCGCGCATCCATTCCAGAAGGAGCCAAGAGAAATAATGAAGAGTCTGATGGAGTCATCTTGGTAAGACTGCTCATTATCACTGTCGTACGGTGAGCCACGGCCGGGAGCAAGCGCGCCTGACCTTGTAGCCGGCAAGTGTGGAGAAGCTGTGGGCCGGGGAAGCCGGAATCCTGTGAAGAAGCTGTGCTTAATTATCTTGACTTCAACTACTGTATGTATTATGATTTAATGCCAAGTATAATCAGAGGAAGCATTTTGAAAACGAGCAGCAGCCATTTCCGAAGTTTGGACACCGCGGTCGCTAAGGTCCACTCGCAGATAGCTTTGATGACACTTTTGCATGTTAGCCGTGGTAGCCGTGGAGATGGTGATGTCGAGAAGCATATGGCCAGTCGTATCGATCGCTCTTCCAAGCCTTGTGACGAGCAGAAGATATCGGAGTGAAGTCCTGGCTCAGTCTAGACTCAAAAAGAAAATGGAAGCAAGCAACTTGACTTCGCCATTCCCGGCTCGGATGCTGGCCAACTACCGCTAATTCTTGCTGTCGGCCGTCAGGGTCGTGAGGGTCCAACATTCTTGATCGGGGAGGTGGTTGTAATCGCCAACCGAGTCACACTGATTGGTGACCGGCTGAGATATTATCTTCCAATGGTACTACTGTGTAGTATGCATAGAATAAAAAAGACCCCAAATATTAAGGCATTTCATCCTTGCATCTGACCAGACACAGCCAAGTCCGCATATTCCGGAATTTGTTTTTTTCGGCGGAGGGAAGAAAGAGCATGCAGCTTGAATAATACCTCCTACATGCACGCTAGAAGCAAACGGCCAGCTCTCAAGCTTCGATTCCATTTGCGGCGGCCCATTATAATTTCCGTCACAGCGAGTAATAAATCGCAGATTGCAGGACCTTGCCGGGTCCAATTGCTTGTGAGGTGGTGAGCATAATCGGAATGTATTCAGCTCGTTCGTTTCTGGAAGCACGCCATCATTCCAGCTCGAACCCAATGATTCTGTTCTTCGTTGTTTCCAGCCGGGACAAACTCCTGCGCACTATGAAGGCCTCCTTACGTGGGGCTCCAAGGCCTGCTACTTCATGGCACAGACTCTGAAGGACTGTGGGACATGAAGATGCATTGCTCAAACCTGCTGAAAATGGCATTATTGTTGACGAGTACGGTAGGTATCGAGGTATCGCTAAGCTGATGGAGCACATGGAGCGGATGAGGCCGAAAGTTGGACTAGCCGGGACCCCCCTGCCACATCCCCTTGCTTGACCACCACGAGATTTGCGGCAAGGAAGGGCCGTCAAGACGTTTAGACGGGCCGTTCAGTTGGCTCATGGTCAGGACTCAGCGAGAAGCGAGGTCGAAATTTGAACAATAGCCTAGACTAGACATGCAGCAGCAGATGTGATCCGAACGCCGAAGACAGGTACTGTGGTAGGCAAGTGGAACATGGCTAGGCTGAATGTCTTACTGTGTAGACTGACAAGGGTGTTGCCCCATTAGGACCTACTGATAATCCAGGGTACATGAAGCCAACCACGTGTGTGTGCTACAGTAATTTGTATCTGCACCTCCGTGCCAAAACATAGGGATCAATTTGGGATACGCACGAATTGATAGTAAAGATGCACGCTACCAGGCGGTGTGGTCATGGCGATTCCTGTCTTGGGTTGGCTGCCGGAGCTTGACCTTTTCTTCTTTGCTTGCTTGAGCCTCCGAGGATGGCGATGGCGATGGCGATGGCGATGGCCCTGTCCTACCCCAGTGTACCCCAGTACATAGCACCAAGTGTCACGGAGGATGCTGCAGCGAAGTCCGTCAAAATGGACCACTCAGAAGACCGAAGACAGGATGCTGGTTTGGTCAACTCCCTGTCAGAAGAAGAAGAAGAAGAAGAAGACATCGAAGGAGATCTCGAATAAATAGAGACCGCCACAGAAGAGTGCCATGCAAGCCAGGCACGATTATTGGCATATACTGTGGAGGGAAGCCAGAAAGACCTGCATACCACAGTATAGATGCATCCACCATCTTTCAGGGGAAACCTGCCGTTACCGTTCATTCGTCCTAAGCGAGCTCCTTCATCATGCATGCAGCTCATCCTAATCCGCGTTGCATATACAGATGCTTGGCGAAGTACAGCGCATGATTCTCCGTTCTTCTCCATCTCAATTCGATTTGGAATTTGAGACAGAACAAGAAACATCAATACGAGCGCATGACTATGTTGGGAGAGTTTAGGACGATATATTGGCCGGTCGTGTCTAAACTAGCCTCAGCGGACCGTAAGAGATCCCGTAGCCCCACGAAGCTCTGGCCATTGTCCATCCAGCATCTCGTTCTGTTTCTGTTTCTGTGGGCTGTGGCCTGCAGGCTGCAGACATCTGCTTGAAGCTTTCTTTCGCCCGTTGCGACGCTGACAGCAGAAAGCCTTTGTGTGAGGTGTTGTCGTGATGACCGGGATTGGGGGGAACATGTCACCACCCACGAGGAAGTCCTCGATACAAAGAGCCTCAGGGGATCGCTGGCAGGCCGATTGCCAATCACCCGCTCAATGCGCCGTTATGGTGCTCGGAACCCTGTCCTGGAGGATACGAAGCTCTGTATACGGTAGTTCTCAGGCCCTCAAGCGCCACTAGCTCTTCGAGTATTTTCCGTTCACCAAAGAAACCTGGACATGAAACGTTGAGACACACGCAAGCTTGCCCACCACCAGCAACTGACACAACCCTTCAACGCTGCCAGGATGATGAACCGCTCTGGCTGTGCATGACTTTCCCGCTAGATACAGATATGACATGTCCTGGCTTGATCTCATTTCCTCACCCTGCTTGCGCCAGCTTAAGACTCCCCGCATCCCACCATGGCCACCTTGGTCATACTCGGATTCGCTGTCCAAGAGTTTCCTCATTGGCCTGCTGTTTCCTTTCTTTCTTCTTCAAACCTAGTCCCTCTTTCTCCTTCTGCTTCTGCTTCTCCGTCGCGCTCGTTTCAAAGCTGTGTAACCGTAAGGTGATTCATGGATGCCCGCTGTATGAACTCCAATTCCATCCACCCAGTGTGACCGTGTACTGATCCGTTTCGCGACATAGCATGCCCGGGAAAGTCATTCCTTTACCATGGACTCCTAGAGCGCTGAGCGCCATTCGTTACACGCCAATTTGCATTGACATACACTGCCTGCATGGCGCCTGCGTCTATTCCGAGCTCTCATTTCAACATGGTTCCACCGGATGGAGTTCCTCCCACCAACGAACAAGATGGAGACCATGAGAAAAGAAGTCAGGTCGCCGCAGGCATCCGCCGCGGCAACACCAAGATCAGCAAACCCGCTCTCGAACCCATTACTTGGGTTGAAGGTCTGGTCCCCGATGCGTCCTCTCAACATCATCCTGGCTCCCATATTGTGTCACCTGAGGTAGACGAGGAGCACGAAGAGCGAGAAGGAGATCGTATGCATGGATTGGCCGTCTCAACAAACGACGACCATACGAGAGAGCCTTCGCCTCACCTAAGCCATCGGGGCTTGTCCCAATCCATACGGGAAACTGCTCATTCCCAAGCCCGCAGCACCCCCATCAATCCAAGACCAGACCAAAGGGACAGCTTTATAGAAGTGTCTCCACCGAGCCAAATGGACGCAAAGAAAAAGAGACGCAGCGGAACATTCAGGACTGTTCTTCGGAAGGTCTTTGGGCGTAGGGAAAAGACTCAATCAAAGCAATTCTGCCCTCCGCCAGGTCCTGTTCCCAAACACGAGCATTCTCGCAGTGTAAGTCACGTCGCCTGCGTTGTAGCTTGTAATCTAACAAAGTTCAGGAACCTATGCCAAGCACGCCAACAAAGATCGCAACGTTCCGAAGCCATGAAGAACTTCGCAAACAGAATCCTTTGCGAAGCCAGCCTGCCGATGATTACGCACCACTTCCCGTCATGACTTCTCCCGTCCTTCCCTTTCCTATGAACATCAACGCCCCCGACCCGTCAGCCTCGCCCAGCAACTACCTCTCATTTGAGACTGGTCCCAGAGTACATCGACGTCGAGCCACCCTTCCAAGCATAGTCCTCTCTATCGACGATGCGACGGCATTGCGAAATATATGGAGTAGCTCAGATGTCCACCCGATATCTCCAAGTACACAAAGCCCAGGTCAAGGTTTACCAAGTCCGGAAATAGGAATGGCATTTACAAGTGTCAAGCCCGAGAACCCTAATCGCAGATCTCGTAGCGCGAGCGCTCTGCGGGATATGTCCACGGCACAAGACCTGAAAACGAGCCCTCGCAGACTGAGCTCGGAGATCAGATACTGGCGCACGAGCCGTGTGGAAATGGAGCAATTGGAGCACGATCGCCGCGTTTCGACCAGCTCAGAATGTCGAAGTGATGATAGCAGCATTGCGGCTTCGGTCCGCATCTCAGCGACTGAAGTCTCGGATGCATTTTCTGACACAGGCTCGTCCTTCCATGCAAACAATGCCGACGCCTTCGACTTCGTTTCGACCGGCACGGAGCCGACCTCGGCGGACAACAATGTCACCGTGGTTGAAGCTCGTCTTTCCCAATTGGAGTACAACATGCAGCACCTGTCTCTGTCGTTGCAAGAAGCAACACAGCAAAAGGCTCTTAAACCATTTGTTCTCGAAAAAGCACCAATCCATAGAAAGAGTCACTCGTCGCTCAACAGCAGCCGGAACGGGCGACCACTAGATGCGAGACATCACGTCCTTCCAAAGCAAAAGAATTCAACCAAGCAGTATAACCAGACTAGAGCAGCTTCAGCAGGACAAACCCCGCCGTCGACTCATCTGCCTTCTTCAGGTCGATACTCACCGTTAGGACACACTATGTTGTCACCAGGTTCCGCGCAGACGTTACGACCATCAACGAGCCAAGCGGTCCCGCAAGCCCACACAGCAACCATGGAGGAGGCGGCGCTGTCGCCACTCATGTACAACCAGTTGGCGCCGCTTTATAACGCGCTTCGATATGAGCGCTCAGTGCGCAAAGGACTGGAGAGACAAGTCGAGCAACTCCAGCGGGACGTTTTTGAGCTTGGGAAGGTCGTTATGCAGCGACGTGGCAATGAAGGCTATCCGACCCCTAGTCCCGACGTCACTCTACCACTTGAAGTTCAGCAACGAAGTGAGAGACATAGATTCAGCGGGTATGATAGCGACGACGACGAAGACGACGACGACGTCGAAGGAAAGGGTTTGGCGGAGAAATGGGCCACTCCAAGGGAGGAGACGGTGGCAAGACCGTGGGGCCGGGCGTCGCCAGAGGGAGAAATGTTTTAGAGTTGCTATATACAGTATTGGTAATGTTTTGACCTTGTTGTTGTACGTAGGAGTTTTGAGATACCCATGATCTAGATGTCAGTATGTACATATGTGCTTAGCTAGCTTTGGGAGGCTTATTCGTTTTCATCAATTTTTTATGTGGAACTAATTAATGTGCTGTGAAGTGTCTTCATAAGATGTGTTGTGATTTTATGTTGGAAGAAACCTAATTTGCTGTGTTTTGCAGACGCGAGCTCGACGCGCTCTCATTTGATAAAGCTCGTTCATCCGACCCCACTACAGAGCACAAAGCAGATCAAACTTTCTACAAACAAAAATGCCACGGTAACTGAACCATGGACTCCATCGCGGACTATCAACTGACAATTTCTCAGAGAGATAATAACCATACAAGCAGGCCAATGCGGCAATAGCGGTTAGTCCACACCCGAATCCAACAACACGCGATGACCAGTCCTCCAACCTCAGACGTCGAACACAATCAAGGCAAGCTCTGTCTGGATCACAACTAACACGTAAACAGTCGGTAGTGAATTCTGGCAACAACTCTGTCGCGAACACGGAATAAACCAAGATGGAAACCTCGAAGACTTCGCAACGGAAGGCGGTGATCGAAAGGATGTCTTCTTCTACCAATCCGACGATACGCGATATATCCCTCGCGCCATCCTTCTCGACCTTGAACCCCGAGTCATAAACGGTATCCAAACCGGCGCATACAAGAACATTTACAACCCTGAGAACTTCTATGTACACAAAGAAGGCACAGGAGCGGGTAACAATTGGGCTGCTGGCTATGCGATGGGCGAGCAGGTGCAGGAGGATGTCATGGATATGATTGATCGGGAGGCGGATGGTAGTGATTCCCTGGAGGGCTTCATGATGTTGCATTCCATTGCTGGAGGCACGGGGAGTGGGTTGGGCAGTTTCCTGCTTGAGAGGTTGAATGACCGGTTTCCGAAGAAATTGATCCAGACGTATTCAGTGTTCCCGGATACGCAGAATGCGAGTGATGTTGTTGTGCATCCTTACAACAGTCTTTTGGCTATGAGGAGGTTGGTACAGAATGCAGATTCAGTGGTGAGTATTGCTTTGGAACTTTCTGTGATTTGGATTGGACAAGGCTAATTGTGACACAGGTCGTCCTTGATAACGGCGCCCTGTCGAGGATAGCTGCAGATCGGCTGCATGTCCAGGAACCATCATTGCAACAGACGAATCAACTTGTGAGCACAGTCATGTCTGCTAGCACGACAACATTACGATACCCAGGATACATGCACAACGATCTCTGCAGTATTGTCTCATCTCTGATACCGACACCACGATGCCATTTCCTCATGACCTCATACACACCATTCACATCCTCAAATGTCGATGCAGCCAAGACCGTACGAAAGACCACAGTCCTGGATGTTATGAGACGTCTTCTCCAACCAAAGAATCGCATGGTCTCGATGACACCAAACAAGAAGTCATGCTATATCTCCGTCCTCGACATCATCCAAGGCGAAGCCGATCCAACAGACGTCCACAAATCTCTCCTCCGTATTCGCGAGCGAAATCTGGCGCAATTCATTCCATGGGGTCCAGCCTCCATTCAGGTCGCTTTGACACGTAAATCACCTTACATACCGACAAGCCATCGAGTAAGTGGACTCATGTTAGCAAATCACACTGGAATTGCGAGTTTGTGTAGGCGAATAGTGGCGCAATATGATCGGCTGAGAAAGCGAAATGCGTTCTTGGAACAGTATAAGCGGGAGAAGCCTTTTGAGGGTGGTTTGGGAGAGTTTGATGAGGCGAGGAGGGTTGTTATGGAGTGTGTACAGGAGTATGAGGATGCGGAGGGTGCGGATTATTTGACGAAGGAGATAGAGGGTGAAGGTGGGGAGGGTGGACCAAATGATGCGAGGTGATTTGGCAAGTTGGAGATCAGCGAGCGAGTGGTATTCTGCATTCGACAGGCGTTCAGCGGGTTCAGGTCTGAGTATAGGCACGGAGTTTTCAGGCATGACAAGTGGGAATGATATCCGATCTGGGGCTTGGGCTTGGGCCCTTCATTGGCCATCGTAAGTTTCTTCAATAGCAACTGGAATACAGGGATGATGTCAAGGGAAGAGAGCAGAGAATTGCTCAACCTAACGAGATGGCCACCCGCCGAGTGCAGGATCTCGTCAATGTTTGTTTGGTGACTGCGACGCGTCGAATTGAGTATACTCAAAGACCCTGGCTCGTTATTGAAAGTCGAGGTCGCGATCAGACCACGCTAACAGAGCTTGTTGTGGTGGTTGCTCCTCCTTTCCTTTCTTCCTCTTCCTTTCTTCCCACTTCACCTCAGGCTGTCCTTCGTCAGTCACTGGCATCGGTCACTGGATTCACCCTCACTCATCCCAATTGGAACTGCCCTACGCACCGCACCGCGCAACGCTTTGTCACTCACCTTAGAACAAGATGAACGCTCAACCCCAAGGCGCACAGCGCCCTTCTCTTAGGGGCGGCGATGGCTCCACCGACGTGAACTTCCTGCAGCAAATCCCAAACATGATGCTTGTTCCGACTCTCAATGCCTCTGGCTCGCCTTGCGTCCCTTTCAACGCGTACGGGAGTACCGCTGTCCTGTAAGTTGACTCCTCACCCCATTGGCTGAAGCGCCATCTCAGCTTTGTATCTCTTCAATTGAGCTGGGATCGCGAGATGTTTCTGCTATATCTGATTGTTGAAACTGTCGGAATTCGCTCGCGATTACCTGTATCCAAGTGAGCGCGTTATTTTGAATCAGACTGACAATCACTTCAGTGATCTGCCCCGTCACTCGCCAGAAGAGATGGCTCACCTGGTGGGGCAAGTGGAAGCAATTGCGGAGCAAGAGAAGCAGTTTCCCCTTCTGCTTCACAAGCATCGCACCAATATCGATAGGCTCACCATTGAAACGTCCACAAACTACTCTGAGCTCATGAATATGATCCGCGCTGAGATGGAGAAAACCAATGACACCACCACCATTGAGATGCTCAGTCTCCTGCAAGGAGAGTTCAACTCACTATCGATGTTAGCCACAAGCTCTGAAGCTAGCATGTCCAAGAATTTCGATGATTACAAGAATATGCTCTACGATCAATGTAGCAAAGTCATGACACTCGAGCGCGCCAACCTCCACAACGCCCTTGCTATCTGGTGTGACCACTTCCAGCACGAGCAACAGAAGGCGCTCAACCAGCAAGTCAAAATTTCACAAGACGTAGCCAACAGTAAGCGCGATCTTATCGTCAACTTGCAGCAGCAAGTCTCCAAGTCCTCCATGCGTCTCGGTCTTGTCTTGGCGGACAAGAAGGAGATCGAAGGAAGAATCCGCGACTATGAGCAAGTAGTCGCCGGTCGCGAGAAGGTTGTCGCCAGTCATGAGCAGGCTATGCCCAACCTCCGGGTCGTAAACGAGCAGATGTCTGCCACACACGAGGAGGCAATCTCCGACCTCCAAGACGCACACGACGCCAAGATCGCTGGCATGCGTGATAACGAGGCTCAATTGGTCCAGAAGGTTCAGGAGTACCAACAGCAAGTCCATCAGCTTCGATCCAAGGTGATTAATCTTGATAACGCACACCACCAGCTGCAAGTAGAGCATCAGCAATGCGCTGATCCTGATCAGGTCACCGAGGCGCTGGACTTTATGGATGACACGTTGGCAGAAGCCGTAACCTTGACCCAAGAAAAGAACGACATTGCAGCAAAGTATCAGGCTTTGCAGACTGAGCACCAGGTATCAGTATCGAGTAGTTGACTCCAATGATCAAGCTGACTTTCTAGTTATGTGCCGAGAAGGTCAAAAGCCTTTCTAGCCTCTGGGACCTCCGCGCCGAGGTCGTTCAACTCAAGCAGGAGATCGCTCGACTTTCGAAAAAGAACGAAGACCTGAAAATGGAGCTCGGTAAGTTGGACTTTGATTTAGATTGATCAATTCAAGATTGGTGTCGAAAAGTTTCCGGCAGTTCGAACTATGAAAACAGCTGGAGATTTGTTGACATCTGTCTCGAAATGACTACTTCTGTTACGGTCTGTCGCTAACGAACCTGTAGTTGCCAATACTCAAGTCGCCGACGACTTTGCTGGCCTAGGAATGGAGGACGGTCTCACCCCAAACGTCACAGAATTACGCCACCGATATCAAACACACAAGCTGCAAAATCAACTCACTGCTTCGGCGAGGCACAACGAAGAGCTAGAAGTAAAGATCAAGACGCTCCAGGCAGCGAATGCGACCCTCGAAGCGAATCTCAAGGACAGTGCGGCCACTACCTCCCACGCAATATCTTCAAACCTCGTTTCCGAGACCACAGGCCAATCAGACGCAATGACCCAAGAAGTTAGCAATCTTTCGCAGTTGGTCATCTCTCTAGACGACAAAAATACTGTCCTGGAGGAAGCGCTGTCTGAGTACAAGTCTGATCCATTGGAAAAACGGGTACAAGGCCTTCAGGGCCAGTTGGAGCTGTACAAGCAACTCCTCACCAAAGATAGGTCTGGACCCCGGGGCATCCTCAACCTTTTGAGCGGCACCCAAATGCAGAAGCTCGTCAAGAGTGGATTGCATCGCCACAACCCGACCAGGCAATTTGTATCGGAAACTTACTATGTCTATAGTCAGATCGTCAAGGAGCGCATGGAGCAGAAAGTCGGACCTGATGCCAAGAAAGCGGCCATCGAATTTAGCTTCGATAGGGCTGCGGACAACGGCAAGCCCTACACGCCAGCCACAGGTGAGCCATTTTTCGCAGAGGAATCCAAGATGGCCTGGGACTCTGGTTGCAAAGACAATTGGGACCTTGACTCTAATGCTAAAAATGCGGACTAACCTCCTCAGAGTGGTAAACGGTACGATGATTGACCTGGGACTTTCACTTGTCAATTTGTAAGTATTTTCTTTTGTCATCATGGCGTTGCTTTTTTCCTTTCCCGCCATAGAACACGATAGCCTGGATCCAGCAGCGAGCGACGGAATGAGATGAGCTTGAGCACCTGCTTACTCGTGTCAAGCATTCTCTTCGGGATTGGATCGTGGATGATGGTATTCAGCGTGGGAGATGGATTGTCGAATGTGGCCAGTGGATTGGTCATGCGGGTCTTGATTAGATGATATTAGGATGGTGGGTTGATGGCACAAGTGAGCAGGTACTGTCCCTCCCTCGAGGTTCTCCTTGTTAATCTGGTGCTGACAGCCGCTTTGATTAACAGTAGAAGGGCAAGAAGAAACAAAGATGAAAAGGAATAGAAACAGGTGGTGCATTGATGGAGGGTACATGGACTTGCGCACGGTGGAATGAGAAAATGGTATCAAAAAACAGATTTGCAATGGGACAATGATTGATAAGGGTGAAAGGGTGCTGACCATACTATTCGGTGGCTGGGTCGTAGTTGCATATCAAAGTCCATGGCCGTTTACCTTCCTCGTGACTTGCACTTTCTCATCCGTGCTGTAAAATGTCTTCTGTTGCATTGGCCAGTGTAGCGTGAAGCTCTCGATACGGCTGTGGTTTTCCAAGGGGTCCTCATAGCTGGCGGGATTGAGTAGTTTCTTCAGCGGTTCGGGGCTCTTTGCTTGTTGTGAATATGATGAGTGCCGAGTCCAAAAGCAATTGAAGTTGAAAAGCTGCATCGTCTCCATGTTTCAGCAGTGGGGAGGCGGACATTGCACATTGCTTGAGGAGGACGGATGTTGCTCCCGACCGCGTTGGTGGCGTGAACGGACACGGGCCGCGAGAGTTGACTGGCAGCTGCAGAAGAAGCAATTGCAGATGAAGCTCGGAAGCAGGACGCAACGTGCGAGGTCCGCGGAGGGACGAATATATCGAGGTCACGGGCGGTGTGGTTGGGTCAGATAAATACGAGTATTGGTACTGGTATTGTACATACAGTACAGTACGGATAGCTAGGTCGGGTGAGATCGTGGGCGGGTGCTAGTCTTGCAAATCCACGGTACGGGTATACTTAGTGCTGCAGCTTTCACGCGGCTGGGCTGTTACTGTGGTGGTGGTGGTCCTCCGTACCTAGACCACATCGATATCCCCCTTCTCTAGGAGCTATTCGTACCATAATAAGCAAGCTTGGTGCAGGTGCAGCTGGTGGATGCTTTGCATTACAAGCCGCTGGCGCCTCAGCTGAGGTGGGCAATAGATAATCCACACCACCGCCGTCGCCATCGCCATCGTCGGGCTCCTCTTTGACTTCAAGCTTCACTGCTTCAGTTGCTGCCTCCCATTCGACTGTGGTCGCCTCTCCCAGCCGCCTGCTGTACCGTGCCATGCCCAACTCTTGAAGAGCACAACACCCTACACCCTACAAGTACACCCCAGGCAACGAGTCGCACAGCACCATTCAAGTTGATCATCACTCAGACCACGCCCTCGCTCGTCCAAAGCAACGAAGAATCTTCCTCGTCCTCCGCCTCGGCTCATTGTCTATTCGTATTCCTACCTACAGCCATACTCCTCATCATATCCGTTATCAAACTTCAAATATCGCTCCCCAGCCTGGCTCCACTGTTCGCTCGAGATAGCCCAAGTCACTCCGTTGTTCACACCGGCTACAATTCCACCCACACCCCTGTCCCTGCCATTGCGCTCTTTACAGCCTGCCGATATTGACACACCAATCAATTACCCCTTCAAGACTCCTCCAACCAATTTCGCTATAGCATAAGAGTGAGTCGAAGCTTTTCCCTCATATCCGAGTCCCTTCTAGCCTGACATTTCGCTTCTACAACCTTCGACAATAATAATATCAATCTGGTCAACTCTCCGTCCGCTTTCACTCGTCTGAATTGCCGTACCCCACAACCTTGCTCTGATCCTCTAACACTCTGCGTCCAGATCGAGTTTCCACGTTTCTCGCAGACCTCCTCACCGCATACTTCTGCGCTCCGTCCCCACCTTTGCACCTCACATTCACCTTACATGGCACCCGTACTCATGTGTTTTGGCCGTAAATCGCAGGATCCCCAGAAGCTGAAGAATGAAGAGATTGAGAGAGGCCTGCGGGCTGACAAGAAGCGCCAAGAGCGGGAAGTCAAGCTTCTGTTGCTAGGTACAAGCTATTGGACATGAAACATGGTATTTCGGCATGGCTAATACAAGCTCCGCACAGGTGCTGGTGAGAGTGGGAAATCGACGGTCCTCAAGCAGATGCGCATCATCAACACAGAGGGCTTCAACAAGCAGGAGCGCAAGGCATGGCGTGTTACAATCTTCGACAATCTGGTCAACTCGTTCCAGTGTATCCTCGGCGAAATGGAACACCTCGACGTGACATTCGAGGACGAGAACAACGAAGAGCATGGAGAATGGCTGAACGGGGACCCTTCGATTGAGCCAGAACAACGATTCCCCCCGCACTCTTTGGATGTCTTTCAGAGCCTATGGGACGATAAGGGCGTACAGCTTGCTATGCTCAAGGGCCATGAGTATGCGCTGCACGACAATTTGCGATAGTGAGTTGCGAGAGACGCCGCGACCAGAATGCTTGCTGACACATCTGTAGCTACATGGAAGATTCAGGAGGCTTGGACCGCCTCTACGTGAACGGCTACCTACCAACAGACCAAGATATTCTTCGTGCAAGACTGAGAACGACAGGCATCAGTGAAACGCTATTTAACATCAACCAATTTACATATCGCATGTTCGATGTCGGTGGACAACGGTCAGAGCGGAAGAAGTGGATACACGTTTTTGACAATGTGCAAGTGGTACTGTTCCTTGTTGCCATCAGTGGTTACGATCATGCGTTGGTGGAGGACAGGAATGGCGTGAGTGTTTGTCCTTTGATTATGGAGGCATGGAAACTGACGAATGGCAGAATCAAATGCACGAAGCATTGATGCTCTTCGAATCCATCGCCAATTCGAAATACTTTGAGCGTTCAGCTCTGATACTATTCCTCAACAAGATTGATCTTTTCACCGAAAAGATTCGAAGCAATATAAGCCCCATTGAAAAATGGTTTCCAGATTACCAAGGGCCGCAGAAAGGTCAGGACCCCGTGGACGCAGCAAAGATCTTCTTTGCAGAGAAATTCAAGTGTCTAGTGAGGGCGCCAAACAAGCAGGTCTACGTTCATTACACGAATGCAACCGACACGAACCTTCTCGCGAAAACCATGAGCTCGGTACAGGATATGATTGTACAACGGAACCTTCAGAACCTGATTCTCTAGTGCGATTTTGAGATGCTCACGAGCGATATGCGCGACGCCACATCGCTCGCTTGTCACAACGACTACCATTGGGAAGCCACTTTGAAAAATGACGTAATGACTGATTGAGCAATTGCACTGGACACGGGCGTTTTTCCTTGTTGGCCCAAAGGAGTTTTCTGTATTTTGCTTGGGACCGTGCAGGAAATTTCTGCATAGGAAGAGCGGCGCAATTATGGGCATATAGGCGTTGGGTGGCTTACTTTATCTTCTGGAGGAACGTTTCCGTGATTGCGATGGATTTTGGTGTGCCAAGAAAATGACATGAGAGCGAGAGAGAGAGGAGAGATGGTTGGAGGACTGCGATCGGCGATGAAGAGCGCTGTCTGGATACTCATTGACAGGGGGATTTGTGGGATTGAGATGAGAAGGATGATTTAGGGGAGTGGGTGAAGCCAAGATACAGTTTGAACTGATTCCTTTTCAGCGCTCAATCAGGGACGCCTATTTGCTAACCTTCTCCAAACCACCACTTGGACCGCGAAGAAAGGAGATGGAGACGCGCTTTTTCGAACTTATCTCGTCTCGTTGATGGTCCGGGCCAGCGTGAAGTCTCCTGCACTCGAACATCCTCGCGCACCCTCATAGGTACGAAGATAACTACGGTTTTATTCTTCACGAAGATTGATCTTCACGAAGATTGATGTGCCGAGTTGTCATGCTATGTTGGCACTTCTGATCGTTTTTCTAGATCCCAGATTCATCTTCTCGTATATTCAAAACTCGAAGCAGATTGCTACCTATCAGATCGCTCATGATATAGATTCTTCGGAACATCAAGAGAGGGGAATGATCTCTGGATCCGCTGCTTACCTTTTTCTTCTTTATTTCTCTCCTTTTTTCTTTCTGATACCCCATCGCGGTATTTATCACATTGTAGTCGATTTGGGCCTTTTTGTGGAAAGTGGAGCGGTGTTTGAGGTGTTTAAGAGGCAATCCTATATCGCGACGCGAGACCAGGAGTCAACACAACCTGTTCTCTTCATTTGCAGGGTTCCCGAGCTCAGTTTTCGGAATCGTTTGAACCTGGACGCTGGCTGGATTGAAATATCAGCGGCATATGCTACCTCGCTACCTACGCCCACATGAAGGTCATTATCCTGATTGCGCCACGCCCCGCCACGCCCACCGGCATCGTAAAGCAAATGCAAGAAACCCCCGACTCCAAGCTAATGGTGCAAAAACTTTGTGCGAATACCACCAATCCTCCCCTGTCAAGATATGGCTATCCACATCCCCAAACCCATCACCAAATAATCTCGCGCTCATACTTCTTCATCAAAAACCCAGTCGGATCCTCCTCCGTGACATGAGCCCACGCACCAGCAAAATGAAGCATAAACAAGCCTCTTTCAAATTTCCTCTCATCTTTATCATAGCATGGTATTTCTTCCGGGAACGCATTCAGCTTCCACTGTGGGACCATGACGAATCGGTTTTCCATGAAGGAGGATTGGAATAGGATGTCGCGCATGCAGTCTTGTTCTGAAAGTTGGTGCTCTGTGGTTGCGTTTGCGGTGTGATATTCTATTACGCGGTTGACGAATGTGTGGGAGCGGGGGTTTGCGCGGGTGAGGAAGGAACCGGCGTTTAGTTCGAAGCTGGGGTGAGGTTAGTTCGATGGCTTCGTTGTCTTATAGATATCCTGCAAGACTGGGGTTTTCAAAAGCGCTCCGAGCGAGACCCGAGAGTCTAAGAAAGTGACATCCTCTACACTAGCCACGGGGTTTTTGCATTGGTCTGAAGGCAACGAGTCAACATACCAATCTGGCGTGAAGATGTAATCCACCAGGTCAGGATCCGTCGCATTTGCCAATGATTCCGAAATGATGTCCTCCAACTTTGTGTTCGTGTTGGTGATCAAAGTGTCAAAATCCATCCACCAAACCCAATCATGCTCACTGGCATTAATCACCTTCTGTACCATGTCAAACTTATGCCACATCATGCCCCGGTCATTATTCGTTTCGTAATCAATGTATAAATCGTAGCCATGCTTCTTTGCGTAGTCTATCAAGACACAGGTGAGTTCCAGACTTCTCCACAGAGTGTACAAGTTCAATACATACAAGCTTTGTTTTTGAGAGACAGGTGGGTGAAGGATTTCTGCTCCGTGGTGAAGGTAACAATGGCTATTCTGCTCTCGCTCAGCGGCCGAAATCCTGGCAGTGCCGCAGCCGGTTTCGAGACTTCGCGCACAGCCTCTGTCACTGTGATTGCTGCCGGTGATTCGAAACGGAGAAAGAAGAGTAGGAGCAATACAATGGCCACAAGAATGATTCGCGAGGGGTCAAAGCATCGCCGTGGAAATGCATGCTTGACAGGAGAATAGTAGGGTTTCTTGGTGGGATGGTACATGGTAGATAAATATCGATCGCCATTAACTGAGTGAAGGGTTCGAACAGGACGAAACCATCGTGCACCAGCTGGACGCGACGAGGATAGAACTAGAGAAATGAGGGATAAGGGAGAGGGGGAGGGGACGCAGAACCAAATTTGGTAGGGTCCCGGGACGAAAAAGCAGAGGCGAGTCAGACGTATCACGGGTACTCTAGAACTACCCATTGGCTCGGGTGCCCTGGCATGCAGACTATCAATAGCGCGGAGTCCGGCCGACATGCCAGGCTGATCTGGGGTATTCGCAAGTCCGCCTGGTGTGATGAGTGGTTTGGATGATTCACAGGCTCCCAGGTAAGCTTCAGAGCCCTGGGAATGGGGTACAGTAGCGTACCATCATCTTCCGTGCAGTTGTCCATCTGGAAGAGCTCGTGCGTATCTACATATAGAGAATGTGGAGAAAACCGGGTTCAGCAGACGGATCTTCGTTGATCATCCGAAGCGAACGCTTCAATCTTTGCCAACACCATGTATTGCACAAACCTACGCATGGCTTGCAAGGAGACTCGGACGGAGGTATTCTAATTTCCTTTTCGGGACTTCACGTTCGAATTGGATAGACTTCATATCTTTGGGACTGAACCGCATCTGAAGAACTCTGTCTCTAGAGAGCAATACGTCTATTGTTGTCTGAAATAATTGGTTTCTAAAATGTGCATCACTAGTCGACTCCAAGTTCTTGCTCACCAGCTCAAGATCCACAGCCAAACCGAGACAGAATATACAACCAATTTTTTAGACCCATTACTCAAGGGAAGTTGCTGTAACCCAAAATGCTTTTGCATGCTTCTTCGGAATCATTTGACCAACCTTCGGGCTGATCTCTTCCCTTTTGCTCACTTTCAAAACACGCCTTACTCGATCGGGCAACCGGTGTCCCTTTCACTCCTGCTGTCTGCTATTTGCAAGATCTGAGCAGACATGTTCGATTCCGCTTGGAGAAAGTTGGCTTTTCATTTTTGCTTGGTCTCGGGGGGGTTCCAATGCTCGATGCACCATCTCATCGACCCAGGCTGAACTCGCCATGACTGATTTGCCCAGCATAGAACCAATATTCGTTCCAGCGAGACATTGGAAGTGAATCGTCGAATCGATGCCACATCATCCGGAGCATCTCTGATAAAAACGCGTATTCGACTACAGACATGCTTATTTTCGACGATGCGCGAACATGTGAGAACGTAGGCGTACATTACAGTCCAAACAAAGCAACCAAAATATTGAAGTTTCAGCCTCGTCAAGCAGATCTAGCAGAATTCTGACCATGCAACGACAGTCACTAGTTTGTTTAAGAAATGGTCGCTCATAAAATTCCCGACATCGACAGCGACCCCATACAAATCGGTCGATAAGTGCCTGGCGCGATTGAATTCTTCGCAGGAGATGGATTCTAGCGCAGCCTCGCCTCTAGGCCCTGCCGACCTTGAATGAGAGGATCTTAATCAATGGATTAGTACTTCCTCCAGCGCAAAGACTTCGTGCGGAAACTTACATCGTTCCTTCCAACCTCGACAGTATCTTCATCACTCACCCTCACACCACCAACAGTTTCTACAAATGCAATGGGAACATCTCCCATAATTTTCCTCCCCACCTCACCCACGGTCGTGCCCTTCTTAACGAGCACACAATCTCTAAAAACCTTCTGCTCTCTCTCGTCACCCCCCTTGACACCGCCTCCAGCACCAAAGCTATGAATGTTCTTCACCGGAAACACCCCCACCAATCCCAACATCTCGCCCGCTCTTCTCAAGACTTCAACGACACCCGTACTACCGAATCGGTATAGAACCATATCTTTACAATTCTCCACTCGCGTGCGTAGTTTCTCGTCCATCTCCTTGAGGTTGCCGCCTGTGGGATCGCCTTCTTCTATTAGGTCTTCGCGGGTGTAGATGGAGTCGGAGCCGGGGATGTATTTGATGTAATCTTGGGATGCGAGGCGACGGAGGAAGGTCTCTGAAATTGCGGAAGTGAGGACGAGAGAGGATGGTGGTTGCATCTTTGAGATCTTGGCGATGTTCTTTTGAACCCCTGTTAGCCAATTTGATTGAAAAGGGGCGGAGCAAGGGAAGGAAAATCATGCCTTGTCAGCATCGGCGTGGTCGATCTTATTCAAGGCGATGACCGTGGGGAACTTTTCGTCCGTGAAAGCATTTACAACGCGGTCGATCGTGGCGTCCGACCAATTTTCGAGAGGTTCTTTGATAGCGAGTTTGTCTAGACATCGGGCAACTGTTTTGCTTGTACTGCCGTATCCTGAGAACTGGTTCTGAAGTGTCTGCACTGGGGTGTTCTCTGATGAAATATATGGTCAGTGTCTGTCTAGGAAATCTGATAGTGTGACGTAGGAAAGTGACTTACTTACGGCGACATGTCGACGTTTTATCCCACCCCTGAGGAAGGAGATCAGTAGACGCCATTCAATGCGCCTTGCAAATGACATACCATTTGTCCATCAAGTTTCCTTTTATCCAGCTCACGATCTCGCTTCGTAGCCACACAATATCCTGACTCGGATCATAGCCTCTGGTTGCCTTACCTGGTACCGATCAATCAGCCTCTTTCTATGATGCACAAATCAGGACTTCTTCCACGCTGCCCGATACCTCTTTTTGCCAGACTCACCCTCAGCATCTGTACTGCCACTAACATCCACCACGTGTATCAATCCATCGGCATGTCGCAGATCATCCAAGAATCTGTTCCCCAGACCCTTTCCCTCATGCGCTCCAGGCACAAGTCCAGCAACATCCAACAATTCAATGGGCACACTTCTTTGTCCGTCGTGACATGATCCGTAATTAGGTCTGCATTGGGCTTGGAGATTAAATCTCGCGCATGCGCAGTCGAGGTGTAGGTAGCCGATGGCGCGGTTGGGAGTAAGAGTAGTGAATGGATAGTTTCCTGCGGACTTGTCAGCGATCTTAATCCACAAAGAGGAAGAAAGCATAATGAGACAAAGAGAACGTACCTACTTTACTCGTGGCATCTGTCAAGCTGTACAATGATCAATAATAGGCTGGCATGTGTAGCCTTAGCTTTCAGTGGATTACCTATTGAGGGTCGTACTCTTGCCACTGGAGGGTTTGCCTACAAGCCCGACCAAAGGATCGCGCGGCATTGTGGACTAGCAATGCTCTTGGTAGAAGATGCCGCAAGGGAATGGAGTGTCTGCGAGTTGAATTGGCGCAAAGATGGACTGCAGGTGGTTCCATCCCAAATTTGTGATCAACAACGTCATCGGCGGAACGCTCTCCATATCGCTCGCTACACCACCAGAAAGCTTCATCAACCATGCAACAAAACGCAGGCACCCATCTCGAAGTCCAGCCTTTACAAGAAAGACCAATACCTGACCTTTTGAAATCGAAAAGAGTCAGGACATCTCCTCTATGATTCCACGGAAAAGAATAGCCGGCAGTGATCGGAAGAGCTCGAAGGATTCAGGATATCCTGTAGCTTCAAATGAATGAGATCCATCATTGAGGCGTTTCTTTGGGCAGCCCTTCTTCGCGAACGATCGAAATGACCCACCACTTCCTCGACATGTTCTGGCTCCGCCATCGTCCAAGGCATTTTCATTGCGAAAGCGAACATGCGTCCCTGGCGAAAACCATCCGCAGTCACTACATTTCTTGCGTCACAAGCGGCATACGATTTTCCTTGAAGGATTGACGAACTTGCTGCAAGTTCTTGTTTCGTTAGATCTTTACTTCTGGCTGCTGATATAAAATCTCCGATTCAAGGGTCGGGCGTAGCCAAGCACAGTAGGCATACTTCTAGCTTCTTGCGTACCAAAATTGTAGGTCAGAACCACTATTAATGCTTCAAAATTTTGAATTTCTCACCTCTTCAACCTTCAACTCCAATCCAACTTGCACATCTACGAAATTCGCCACAAAGCACGATCGCGTATTATATCAGACCAACTACCTATGAAGCACCACGTTGTCCCAGCCGAAATGCAACCCAATCTCCTCACCCACTTCATGGCCCTTCCTTTGGAGCTTCTCCAGCATATTATCGACCTCACAATCACTCCCTTCAGGCCTCCAGAAACACCTCTCGGTTACATCGTTGACCCAATGGTGGAAGAAGATTTTCGCAATCAGCGCAACAAATTCCAAAAGCAAATTCAGCACTTTAGAGATCTCGGTCCCCAAGTCACCGGATACGGGTACGTTGAGAAGATCACCAAGATATGGAGGGGAGAATGGGAATCATGCATGTCATCCATGATCTCAGACGACAAAGATGAATGGGCCAGGATTGACAAGGCACCAATGTTGATCACAGTAATAGGATCAGGCCACGATCTCACAATGACAGGATCAGGCAACAATCTTTCGGAAAAGGATATTTATGAATACGCAGAACTTAAAGCTCAAACTTACACGGTATTCGACTCCAACTTTGACAAAAGGGTGGCCATGGATGCTGCCGTGTGGTACCTGAGGCACACGAGGGTTGATTTCCTTCATCGGACAGAGGCATTTGATAAGGCTTATGAAAGGCATGACCAGATTCAACAGTTCGACCGGCATATAAGACAGTCTCAGTCGAACTGGTCGTCAGGATTACAGAAAGCATTGGGCTGGGAGGAGGAGGAGTAGCTAAGCTTAGAAGTCAGTATGGAGGTACTTGAATGCGCGTTTCGACTCGATAAAGAAGAAGGGTCTCTGAGCCACTACGGCAGGATAGCTGTGGAGCAAGCGTTGATAAATTGTGATCCATTTGTTAAATTTTGACGTTCAGAGCATGTTGAATGACTAACGTCGCACCTTCCCGTTACTGTATACTTTGTTTGTCGAGTGCGTGCCGGCTACCATGAAATCTACAACCTAGAGCTACAGGGCTGAAATCAATCGGCATCGAAGGCATCATCTTTGCAACATGTACCCTGTACTACGATCGTAGGCGGATGGATGCAAGAATCGTAGCATAGATATAACCGAAGGTTAAAAGACTGAACAATCTTATCCAAACAATGCTTCTTACAATCTTCCCTCGAGTCAAGGTTGCAGAAAGCGTTCAGCTGGAATTTGAAACCAGTTTCACTACGGTATGTAGAGAAGTGACTTGCCACCGAAACAATCCATTTATAACATGTTATTTAATTAAACCATCGCTCGCCTCGCCAATTTGCCAATATCAAGAAACACCACCCAAATGAACCGAAACACCATCATCCCACCGATTGTTATGGACTTGTCTGGTGAAGTCCCTATACCGATCTAGCCTTTCTAGTCTATCCAATGTAGAATAGAGACAATCAATATCAAACCATGAATCCAAACCATAAATCCAAACCATAAATCCAAACCATAAATCCAAACCATAAATCCAAACCATAAATCCAAACCATAAATCCAAACTAGAAATCCAAGCCAATATGGAGATCAATGTCAAGACCAACACCAACACCAATACCAATATCAAGGTCGATATAAAGACCGATATCAAGACCAATATAAAACCAAGAATCCAAAGTAAACCCAAAGCAAACCTAAAGCAAACCCAAAGCAAACCCATAATCCGTGACTTCCGATAATGACCATAGACTCTCTGATGAAAGCCTCAAAATCAATCCAAGTTCGTCAGCCTAATAAGTCCAACATGGACAGAAACACCAATCCAACCAAAGCAAAAGCATTCCCTACATAGATACCCCATGAGCCTTCTAGTGAAGCTCCCTTGTAAACAAATATATCGCAAATCGCAAATCGCAAATCGCAAACCAGAATACCATTGTTGTTTAAGAGCCCCTGCAATCGCTCGCAAGAAGCCCCTTTCTCGACTAGTACAACCGTAAACCATGACTCCGGTGGTCTTGCCATTTCATCTGTGACTGCGGAGTCAAGAATGGGGGGATAAAGGTTCATTTCCGCTTCTTTGGATTCTTCGATTCCATTGAAGGCTTTTTGCCTTTGGGATCCTTTTTGCCTGTAGATGAGCTTGGAGCTGGTCGTGATGGGGTTGAACTAGGTGGCCTGGCTGGACTAGCTGAACGGGCTGCTGGACTAGCTGACCGAGCTGCTGGACTAGCTGACCGGACTGCTGGATTCATGGTAGCCGAACCGAAAGCTGATCCGCCGCCTTGAGCTCTTTGTTGGTCAAGTGTGCCCCTCCGTGATTGCTGTGATAAGGCTGGAATGGCTGCTGATGTCTTTGAAGGTTTGTTGTCTTTGGGCTCCTTTCTACCTCTTGATGAGGTTGGAGCTGGCTGTGATGAAGCTGACCGTGATAAGGGTGAGCCAGGTAAGCTTCGTTCTTCTGACTCCGGTCGTTCAAACATATTTATATAATGGGCCTCGGTAGAGCCTCCAGCTTGATTGGCTGCTCTACTTGGCTTGGCCCGGCTTCGGGTTGATGAAGCTGGCTGTGATGAAGCTGACCGTGATAAGGGTGAGCCAGGTAAGCTTTGTTCTTCTGACTCCGGTCGTTCAAACATATTTACATAATGGGCGTCGGTATAAGAGTGTGGTTGAGCCGTGCTTCGGGGTGATGAAGCTGGCTGTGATGAAGCTGGCCGTGATGGAACTGACCGTGGTGAGGGTGAGCCAGGTAAGCTTTGTTCTTCTGACTCCGGTCGTTCAAACATATTTACATAATGGGCGTCGGTATAAGAGTGTGGTTGAGCCGGGCTTTGTGATGTTGAAGCTGGCTGTGATGAAGCTGGCCGTGACGGAACTGACCGTGGTGAGGGTGAGCCAGGTAAGCTTCGTTCTTCTGACTCCGGTCGTTCAAACATATTTATATAATGGGCCTCGGTAGAGCCTCCAGCTTGATTGGCTGCTCTACTTGGCGACGATGGCCTTCCGCTTTGTTGATCACGCCTGCCTGACGGTACTGGCCGCGATGGCATTTCAGTTGTCGGCATTGAGGGTCGGCCGCGTTGAACAGCCTGAGGATTAAGGTTGTAACCTGAGGCGTAATTAACAGGAATGGAACCTGAACCGTAGCTGCCGGGATCGTAATTCGGAAATCCATCGTTATCATTTGTTGGTGGTTTGCCGGCAAAACTTGTTGATGTATTGGCATAACTTTGTGGCTCAGTCCGTCTTTGTCGCTGTGTAGGGCGCTGTTGATCAGGCGGGCCTGAAGAAGACCTTTCCCTTCGCCGTCGATCCATACCCATACCCATACCCCCGGCCGCCGCACTGTCCATCATAGAGCCTGTGGCTGTACCTGTGGCTCCTATACCAAGTGTTCCCGATGGCAGAATGCCATCACTTTCAAGTTCATCCGGATAAGTGCATTTAAGACGATACCTGTCAATTGATCGTGTTAGCATTAGCAGTCTGCGATAAAGACTGTTTTCCAATCCTACCTGATACATGTCTGACAGGAGGGCCGTCCGTAGTCGCATTTGAGTTTGCCGTTCCTACAATCAATGCACTTTAGGACTCTTTGTACCCGCAGGGAGGTATACGTGCATTCCACACTCCGTCTGTCAGGTTATCGCATTAGAATTGGGAGTCTGCAATGAGCACTCTTCTTCCAGCTTACCCTGAACATCTTGAACACTGTGGTAGAGTTCTATCGCATCTTCCAGCATTCTCCTTACATCGATCGCATCTGACAGGTGATAATGGAGTCCCCTCCGGATTTGGATTCGTCCTTAGTTTCCGCTGCACCGATCCGTACGCTTGCATCTGTCCCGACCTTGTCGATTGCTCCCTCGCTCTCTTCTCCTCCCTCGCTTCTCTCTTCTCCATCTCGCCAATTCGCCAATTTTCCATCTTGTCAATTTCTCCGTCATAGTTTCGCTTTAGCTTGCAGGCGGGGCAAATTTCTCGCACGTGGCGGACGCTCTCGATTGAGCGATCGTGAGGTGGAGCGCAGGAGCGGCCTAAGACTTTCGCTGGTTCGCACCACAATAAACGATCTTCTCGGTCTAAATCAAATGAATGCCCGCAACGAGCTGTCCCCCACTTTTGCCGGCACATATTTACTACAGTTCGTAGTATTTGGCGAGTTTTCGTACGCGATAATATGCTTCTTGGTTCGGTTGCTCGAAGCTATCTCGTCGTAAATTGTCGTAACCTATCGTAGATGGTTATAAACCGATGTAGATTCTAAAAGAACGTTTGTAAGATACTGTAGGTAGACTGTTGATGGTTAGATGATCAGTAAAAGAAGGGAAATCGCGTTCCTTTAATACTCCATCTCTGGGCCATTCTTTACAGTAACAGCTATTGGTAGATGAAGTATAGAACGAAGTATGACTAGAGCATGTGAGCCGAATTCACCTAGAAGACGCTACAAGTAGAAGCGGTGATGGAGAGTAGGTGGCTAGCATCGTTATAAAGGCTCTAATACCATATTCGTTAACGTTTGTGAAGATATCGGGTTTTCGGATTAGTTAAGATATGTTCGTGATTTACTGTTAGTATGGTTATCTGCTGCGAAGCGCCGATTATATGCGGAGAAATGACAGATATCAAGAGGATAATAGTAATATCCTTAAGGTCATCTCTAAAAAACCCTTTACAATCGCATTTCTTTATTTTCGATGGTAGGCTCTGTGACCACTACTACTAACACGGACAAATTGACGGCAAATCAAAGAAACATGTTTTGTTAGCGCAATATTACTGTTCTTCAAAGGATGTAAAGGTCTTACCTCCTGAGATAATCTTCTTGCCGAAGTCTCTCCATCAATAGTCTAGAGGTAGCGCAGCCCGACGCAATGCCTCCAGCCCCTCGCTAGCAGCGCTGGATGGGATTTACTATGACTTCGTAAACGCTTCCTACCGGCCAGTCACGGCATCGCTAGCCAGAGGTGATTCGAAGCAGTAAAAAAGAAGGCTTCGCCAGGTATCTACTATTTCCCGAAACGAGTAGCAAGAAGAGACCCCGCTCCAATTCAATATCCCAGCCCCTCTCAAATCTCCTCTTGCAGGGCCATCAGAAACACGACTATATCAACCACGTTTTATGGGAAAATCGAATGAACGAATGGATCTACGAAATAAACAAATGAATGAATGAATGGATCTACGAAATGGATAAATGGAGGCCAGAATATCATCCCAACCTGACAAGCCCCGACCAGACGAAGTCAGCTTCCAGCCAAATGCCACCACAAACTCTCGTTCTTACCTCTGTCCCGACCACGGGCACTGCGTTATACCTAAACTCCAATGACTTGGAACGAACCATAACACTACAGCAAAGTCAGCGAGTCCAAGGAAGTGAGTACCATTTCAAACCATCCTCGCGAGAGTCATTCGTGAACGATCAGCTGAATTGCGAGTTAAAAATGAATCTAATCGATCAAAACTCGAGAAGTTGTCATGACTCACTCACTCACTCAGCGTCCAAACGGACTTGTGTTAAAACTTCGATTTCATGTCTGTGCCTGCCTGTCTACCTGCATCCCATCCCCATTCATCTTCTCCTTCAGCATCCGGGAGAGAAAGACACCCACTTAATCGGACATCATCGCCGCCAGTCAAGAAAAAACAAACGCCAAACAATGCGTAATCAAACTGAGTTGTCGTTTCCCTCCTTCACACACAGAGAGGGTCAGAGAGAGCTTCAATAGAAGAGAAGAAAGGACGAGCTATTCGACGTAGGATACGTGAGAAGGAAGAGTGTCCCGCGGCCTCTGTCTACCAAGTCCTCACGGGCAATCAGCTCATCCCAGCCATACCAAAAAAACAATATTTCCTCTTCACAGGCGGTGCATCTGTTCATAATCCGATCATCAGCTAGCAGCTTTATTTTTCTTCGCCATTTCCACTGCCTCGGCGTTTAGTTCTGGCGCAGGCTCCGAGAGGGAAGTGTTAGTATGTCCTTCCTCTTCCTCAACTATCATATCGTTAGCGGTGTGCGCTCCCATCTTTTCGACACCGGCTTCACCGGTCTCATCTTGCAGTCTCTTCACACTCGATACAATGGCATCAGCCTCGCTGACGGAACCACGAATGGTATCTGGATCGCCTTCAACGCCAATGGAACTCGAGTCCTTCAACGCCTTGAGTGCTTTATTGTCATAGCGAACGACCATGCAGGAGAGGTTATCGGTTGAGAATCGGGCAAGCGCGTGGTCGACGAGCTGTTTCGAGGCGGCTTGAGGGTCGTGAATATTGCGGATTAGATCTACAGCTTCTTGATCGGAGCAGACGTCCCACAGCTGTGATATTAATTAGTATTGAAAAATCCAAAAGAATTCGGAAAAGCCTACACCGTCACAAGCAAGAATCATAAACTCATCGGTCTCGTGTTGGATAACAGTTTCGGTGGTATATGGATGTCCCGTGACCAGATCCTTCATATACGCGTCTCCCAAAGCTCTTGTGACAGCCAAAACGCCATTGACGCGATTATTCAAAATCAAGCCTCCAGCATTGGAAACGCGTCGACCTTCCTGTTCATCACTGCCCTTGTGATCGTAAGACAAACGTAATGCGCGACCATTGCGACACAAGACTATCCGAGCGTCTCCGACATTGGCAGTGTAAAGCACGCGCTGTCTAGACGACGCGTCCTTGAGTTTCTCTGCAGCTTGTGCGGGTGTCGTAGCATCAGGTACAACAGTAGCTTCTGGCCCGGTATCAGCGGAAACCTTGGCTGCAGCTTGGTTGAGATATGTCGATCCGGTGGCAGACGCGTTGTTCGGTACTCTATCTTCCCAGCGCAAGACGGCGATGACGGCCGTACATCCGCTGTTCTTGACTGGAAGCTTTTCCAATTGCTGATCAACGGAGGTGAAAGTTTGATCAAGAAGTTCAGGGATGGGTGTGCTGGGATTTCTGCGAATTGTGTCTTCTAGTATCAGATGGAGCTTCTTTCCACACCAGTCCGCAGCGAACGTGCCCGCATGACCATCGAAGATGGCGAAATAGCCATTGTCGGTTTCAGCAACAGCTTGCTCAGTGGGATCTGTGAGAGGCTCGGATTTCATCGTAACATCAGTTGTTGAGGTGGCCTGCGGCGTGCTTAGGAAATTGTAAAGATAGGCGTGCGTGTCCTCCATTGTTCTCCGGCATTTCTTGTTCTTGTCTTCAGTGACGCCAACTCGGAAAGTCGACCTCGGGCCCGGCATCGAATCTCCTGCAGAGTTGTTCAGCGAGCCTTGAGGTACACCCAATGCGGGATCTGCCTTGCTGAGCCGTTGTATAGGAGTTTGGTCTTTTTCAGACTGAGGGACGGCGCTGTGTACATGGAAGGAGGATTTGGCGCTGGCGAAGATGTCTTTGGCCTTTGCGACGCCGCTGCTTCTTCTCCTTCTTTCACTGTTTCCCGCATCGTCGGTAGACTTGCGGTTTGTGACGGGACTGCCGGGTATCTCTTGCGCGCTTTCGGCCATAGGATTTGAGGGATTGGTAGGGCTTTTTGGGTCGTTGGAGGATGGATCTACTGGGGCTTCGCCGTCCTTTGGTAAGGGGGCAGAACTGCCAAACATCCTGTTCAGCAGCCCTCCGTTTCCGGAGAAGCTTCGACGCTTGCTTCCTGCCAGTGTGATGGTTTGCGGGGAGTCGGACGGGTGCCTGCCGCGAGGGAAGTCAGTACCGCGAGCAGGAGGGGATCAGGCGAGGGATAGTAGGACAACGATGACCCTGTGGAGTGGATATATCAAGGATAGGCAAGTCGGGCCTATACGTTTGGCTAGAGGATGTGGAGAGGGGATTGGGGATAAGTACGCCTATCTTGCTTGAAGGGCAGCGAATGACGCCGGGATGCATGCAGGCATATGGCACGACAGAGAGAGGATTATTTAGTACGAACCTGAAATTGCTACGTCTGCGCACCTGAGCTCGAGTGCTTCACGATGTTCGGGCACAGGTCTATGTCCAGGCGGATGAAGGGCTTGGTGGAGGGGTAGACGCGGAGTTCGATGGTGGACTTCTTCAAGGATACAGGCAGTTGACGGGAGCAATTGGAGCCGCAGTCCGTAGAAGCGTCAAGGTCGTGTGTGATGGTTGGTGAGTGTCTGTCTTATGTTCCTGGATTGAATGTTTACACTTGGAGGCAATTGTCAGACCGGAAAGCGTGGGGTTGGGAACTGGAATCGTCATAGGCAAAGTAGGCGCTAACAACATTAAATAAGGGCGCGAGGCTGCGTATCACCAACAGTGTATTGTCAGCCTTGACACGGCTTTGATGTGCAGAATATATATCATTGTTTGCGGTCGATTGTAACATCAGAACTTCGTTTGCATGTAGGTAACATTTGAATGTGAGCGTGTCATGAAGCACGCGGCTTAGACAAAGTCGGTGTTCAATCTCTAGCAGCAGAACCTCGGGCTGCTTTCGAATGTGACAACCACGGCACTCTCAAATTGTGGCTAAGCATCAACCATGGCCTTCCTTTCAGATCAACGCAGAACAACACCGGCACCCAAAACGCCAGCATGGACCGGAACTACCGACGGAGACTGTCCAGCCTTGCCTGTAACTCGTCGTCCTCGTGATCTCCACCCCCTATGGCTTGTGCAACCTTACCTTCCGCCACATGGTTTTTCTGCAACCCTGAAGGTGTCTCTCCCAGCTGTACATGATTAGTGAAAAAGCTCTTGCCTTGAAAGAAGGCCAGGACCTACCGCCGAGCCAAGATCAATTCCGATCTCGTCCAACACCTGGTTGACCACATCTTCGCTCTCTTCCTCGTCCTCCAGCCCAGTGACATCGTCAATAGCATCGTCCATCATCTCTTGTCGCTGGTCCATGATATCATTCTCCTTCTCGAATTCCATGGCAATGCGTTGTAGGGCGGGAAGGTTCATTTGCCGGTTCATGCTGCCTAGGAGGACTGTAGCTCCCTTCATGGACTGCATCATCTGCTCATTGCTGCGGACCGTCTATGCCTGATCAGGGTGTGTGTATGATGCCAATACCACAAAACTAACCTGTATTCGTAACGAGATTGCCTGGAGCTGTGTTCGCATAGAATAGAACTTCTCAATGTATCTTGACCCCAATCAGTATCTGCCGTATAGTATTGTCTTGCACTTTCGCATACCGCCGTGTCCTGACCAGATCTTTCGCTTGTATTCTCAAAGGGCCAGTCTGCCCAGCTTTTGCACTCTTCTTGATATCCTGTATAAGCTTCTTCTCCTGGTTCTCTAGCTTGACTCTTTCTCGATCGAGTTCCCGTTGTGTCTTTTCGAGGGCTCGCTGGTGTTTCCTCAGACGCTCTGCTGGTGTCATGCGCTTTCCGAAGGCCCATTCCACGATCTGTACAAAATCAGCTATCATGAACGGACGATTGCGGGCAATCGACAGTCCGTGGGGTATGAGCTTCGTTGTTTAGGCCGGCGCATACATACATTCATGGTGAAAAGCAGTCGTGCTTGTTGAGATATCTGTGTGCCCGCCGCTTTTGAAGGCCTTGGAGAGTGTTCGGGTGCCTGCTCTCCCGCTCGCGTTGTTGTAAGCCCTTGTCTTCCAGCTTGGCGGTCGAAGTTCCAGTTACTACTATGTAGTATGTCTCCGAGTTGCGTCACGCGATTCAAGATCGATACTGGCAAATTCCCAGCGATGTTCCAGAACCAGAATGCCAGAAATAGTGAAGGTTTGGTCAAATATCAAGGGTGGTACGGTATTCTGCTCCCAATTATCCAGAGGTCAAGACCCCTCGCGTAGATGAGCTCACTTTCGGCTCGGCCCTCTCTCTGACCGTGACTTCACAGCGATTAGTTACAGTACTAACTACTAACAATCGTGCGTGCAAACACCAGTCTTTCAACTCGAGGTCGATATCGATTAATCCCTAGCGTTCTTGAAAAGGACTGTCCCAGAAACTTATCAATATCGATCGAGGTTTAGAAGTGTTGTGATAAAGTGCTTTGACTTGGCGGGCATGACTGGATGAGATCGCTCTGATTTGGTAGAATTAGACAATAAATCAAGCGCAGAACGCCACCCGATGAATATCCATCACACCGTCACCTTCCACCACCACCAGAACATATCCTTCCACCAGGAACAAAGATGCGCAATCGACTGCCTGTACACTATCAATATAACCGACAATGAATCCCGACAACAACGGGGCCAATCCCCCTACAGATGGATCCTCGAACGACTACTTCAATTCGCCTCCAACAGGTCCGCGAAGAGCCAATACGAACCCAGGATACATGCAGGTAGGAACTGGCTCCTCCTCTGAACATGCGAGGAGATTGCAAGCCATAATTGACAACGACTCTGGATATGGAGGGAGCACTTTGGCGGACGGAGATGGAGGAGAGGGAGCATGGCACCCAGGCTTGAGCTACGATCGGCCGACCCCAAGCCATACACCAACGCAACACGGCGAATACAATCCAGCTGCTGAGCATGAGCGAAAAGTCATTGCCAGCCATGTGCACCAGATGCTATATAACCAGAACAAGAACATTCTCGGTCGTGCCATTACAGAGACAGTCGATACCCTTCGGAAATTGCAGGACATGAACTCGCAATGGCCGGCACATTATCCTCCTGTTCAGAGAGCAGACTCAGTACCAAACAGTGCTGCCAGGAACGACCCAAGACCAGGACTACACCATACCCAGACAACTATGGCCAACCACCACGAACCACAAACCTTTTCTACTGGAAGACCAATCCCGCCAATGAGAGCAGGAACATCGCTTGGAGAGCATGCATCGGCAGAGTCAAGTTCATCGGCTCTGAAAAGACCAGTCGCTGAACCTCGACTTGTTGCGCCGCAGCTACCTGGTGCACTACCTCATGACTTCTCCATTCTGAAAATCGATCTCAAAAATGGCCGTCAGACAGATTTGATGCACAGGATGGATAAAACTTTTGTCGCTGAACTGTTGAACGGACAAATTCAAAAAAGTGTCCAGCATTTGTTTTCGTTGCGAGAGCGGATAGACGACACCTCAAGCAAAGTCTTGGTGACAGGTGATCTTAACGCTGGAAAATCGACATTCTGCAACGCGCTACTTCGACGAAAGATTTTGCCCGAGGATCAACAGCCTTGCACCAGTATTTTCTGCGAAGTTCTTGACTGCAGCGAAAATGCCGACGTGGAGGAGGTGCATGCAATTCCAATCGGCCAGCAGTATAACCGAGACGACGAGTCAACTTATCAAGTTTTTGCCATCAAAGCACTTGAGAAGATTGTGATTGACGATGAGCGGTGGGCTTCGTGCAAGATCTACATCAAGGACATACGTGCAGTGGACGAATCACTTCTAGCCAATGGCGTGGTCGACATCGCGCTGATCGATGCTCCGGGTCTCAACAAGGATTCAGTCATTACAACAGCAAATTTTGCCAAGCAGGAAGAAATTGACGTCGTCGTCTTTGTAGTGTCTGCGGCCAACCATTTCACGGAATCTGCAAAGGAGTTCGTTTTCAATGCAGCTAGAGAGAAGGCGTACATGTTCATTGTGGTGAATGGATTCGATGTTATCAGGGACAAGCAGCGGGCGCAAGGCATGATCCTGAAGCAGGTGCAGAAGCTGAGCCCAGCAACATTCAAGGAATCTGCCGAGCTTGTTCATTTTGTTTCAAGCAATGCAGTTCCAACCGCACCTCCACCGGGCGGTCCTTCTGGAGGCGGCTCGGGGGGCAGTGCAAGCGCATCCTTTGAAGAAGCCGACGACAATGGTGACGATGACGACGAAGATGCCCTCGTCAAGCACAAAGATCCCCCCTCTCCCCAAGACAAAGGCAAGGGCAAGGAGAAGGAGAAGCTCCGGGATTTCGAAGATCTTGAGCAGTCATTACGGCGCTTCGTGTTGGAAAAACGGGCTCGTTCAAAGCTAGCTCCTGCAAAGACATATCTAATGAACTTGCTGGGGGATTTGCAAAACATCGCCACCGTCAACAAGGATGTCGTCCAGTCCGAGCTCGACCGGGTCAATAAAGAGCTGCAGGAACTCGTGCCGCAGCTTGAGGAGTTCAAGAAGACGACTGACAATGCCGACAGAACTACTGATAGGACGATAGAGGATACCGTTGATGCAGTCTACTCGTTCGCCCGAGACACTCTCAACAGCGTTATCGGTCGCATGGCAGAAGAAGACCATGGCGTGCCATATCCTGGTTTTCTGAGCGCCTACCAGTACGCCGAAGACCTCAAGTATGCCATGCTGGAAACCATTTCCGAAACTGTTGGCATTTGCGAGGTCCACGCTCGTGGGAGCACAGTAAGTGGCGTGCAGGCAATAAGTCAGCTCGGCCTGGATCACTTAGGCAATGCTTTCCCAGCACTCAACTTTCGCGAGGATCTGATGTTCTCACGGAAAAAAGACCAATTGGCGAGACAAGTGGACATCGACGTCGAAATGAGCGATTTCTTTGACATCCCAAGCCTGTGGGAGAGACAAGAAAAGGTAGCTGGGACCAGCATGGCTGTCACAGTGGCTGGCGTTGTTGGCAGCCGCTTGATTGGTGGTGTTGGTTGGCTTGATGGCACCCTCGGCGCTGTCAGAGTTATGGGCGCAGGCAACTTGAGGAGGATGATCATTCCTGGCCTCCTTGCAACCGGTAAGTCTATAAATCCACCCTCGCAGTGACTTCGTTAGTCCAGTGCCCTTTGAAAAACCTTCAGTTACTAGTCAAACTTTCCCTTTAGTTGCTGCTGTAGAAAGGGGCAATGAATTGATAAAGCCACCCCGAGGGCTCCTCCTCGGGAGACTCCATATGCTAATCCAGCCTAGTCGTCCTAGGTGTCTCCTACGCAGTTGCCTCGATACCAAACTCACTGCCACGCCGACTGAGTAACAAGCTTCACGCTCAACTCGCTGCGCTTGATTACACGCATTCGAACGCGTCTCGTATATCTTCGGAGGTCAGAAGAGCACTGAAGTTCCCAGCCGAGAATCTACGCGTTGGCCTTAAGCGCAACGTGGAGGATTTGCAGGACAAGAAACAGAAGACGGACAAGCTAAAGCATGAGTCGCACGTGGCACAGAAGTACTTTCTTAATCTTGTCACCAAGACTGGTGAGATCAAAAGGAGAGTGGAGAATGTGGACTTGGAGACACCCACGCCTGGAGGTTTATGAAAAGCGATTGATGACTGATGGAAACTTGTGTTTCGTGGGGTTTCTGCTGCATTTTTCGGAGTCAGGAGTTGGGTACGACCTCTGAGAAAGATCTCGAGCTGCGATTCCTTGCAGTCCAACTGAAAATTGTAATTCACTACACTCAGCCACCTATTACACCTAGATTGTTGCTCAATTCATACCTTTCCTTTTTACAAATTACATGTTTGGGGTGTCGCAACGATTCAGTGTGGATGGTACTGCCACACAGTGGTTTCATCAACACGGCTAAAGTGAGATTAATACCTGCAACTCCAGACCGGAATCGACAAATCAAAGAAAGGAATCGCCAGAAACTCACCAATGTTGCTCTCGAGATGAAGGAACACTTGTTTGATTATTCAGTCTCGGAAAGGGCACTGAAGTGTCGATGAGAGCGATTGTGTGAGATATGAGTTGATCATCTAGATGAGGTCGGAGACAGGCCCTTGGTTCGGGATACCTATTGTGGATGTGCCGAGTCAAGCAGATGCAGATGCAGAGTCTAAGTATTCGTTTTTTGCAGTTTCTGGACCGTAGACGATGAAAGGATGTATGCTTCGCTCTCAAACTTTGGAGTCTCATGTCTTGTGTTTGTGAAGATTGATGTGATGGTTGAGTGCAGTGGGTACTGTATGACTCGGTCTTCATCGCGATCGGGTGCATGCATGAGAAGAAATTGACATGGATGAGTGATGGGCGAAGGCGGAAGTATCTCCTCATTTTTTTGACTACTCAAACACCAACCTTTTGAGTATTTAGGTCTGAGAGTGTCCCTCTAGCAATACCATCAACCTACTTATAGAAGAGAACTCTTCCTGGTCTTAATTTTCAATCGATCTTCAAGCTTTAAATTACCACCAGTTCTCAAGCTCTCTGCCATCCCCATCGTTAAACGCTCTCCGCAACTGATATCTCGCAAGCTCATCACCAAAATGATCAACTTTGCAACAATCGGCACAGGCTGGATAACAACTTCCTTTATCCATTCTGCCCTCGCAACTGGCAAATACAACCTCATCTCCATCTACTCCCGCTCCCAAGAATCCGCCACCTCCTTCGCCTCAAAACACAACATCACCAAGACTCACACCTCTCTCGACGAACTAGTTGCAGATTCTTCCATCGATACAGTCTACATCGCCTCCCCCAACTCCCTCCATTTCGCCCACGCAAAAAGATGTCTCGAAGCGGGGAAACACGTCATCCTGGAGAAACCCGCGACGTCCACGAGCAAGGAGCTAGACGAGCTTTTTCTCATTTCAAAGGAGAAGAACGTGTTTCTGTTGGAAGCGTTTAGACATGTTTACGAACCCAATTTCCTGATCCTCCAGCAAGCTCTCAAGAACAAGAAAATCGGAGACATCTTCGGAGCAACATTAACCTACGCCTCTCGATCCAGCCGCTTCGATAACGTCCTTGCTGGTGAAGTTCCAAATATCTTCAGCCTGGAGTACTCGGGTGGTTGTTTAGTTGATCTGGGCGTCTACCCCGTTTCCGCTGCCATTGCACTTTTCGGTCCACCAGTTTCGGCGACGTATAAACCGACCATGTTGAGTACAGGTGTTGATGGCGGCGGATTCATCAGTCTCAATTATGAAAAATTCGGCGTCTCGATTAACGCTTCGAAAATTTACAGCTCGACCGCGCCATCGGAGATTTATGGTGAAAAGGGCACGATTGTCCTCAACGGAGTCACTGATATTTCGAAGGTGGATGTTCTGGATGCGAAGACGAAGGGGGTTGAGGGATTGGGTGGGAGCCAGATTGATGCGAAGTTGAATATGCAGGCTGAGGCGGAGCAGTTTGCGAGGATTATTGGAGAGAAAGACTTGGAGGGGGCGAAGTGGTTGGAAGGTTTGAGTAGGGGCGTGATTGAAGTGACAGAGTCTCTGAGAAAGGCGAATGGGATTGTTTTTGCCGCTGAGAAGTAAGGTACCGGATGGTTCTGAAAGGGAGAAAAATGATTATTATGATCAAAAAAGGAATTGAGGAACTAATGTCACAGGGCAGCAAGTAGACTAAATAGATGGAGTTTTACAATTCTATTGATGGCTCATGTCGACCGCACGTTATCACAGTGCGTTCACGATCATCGATCCTCCTACGTCCAATATTGCCCCCTCTATCTTCTATTCCCACTACCCCTCCGTCTATCCTCGTCGCAAGCCCAGAATCATAGACCTGTCGGCGCCCCATCCCCCTGACCCCACAAACCGGCAATTCCTCGTCCGTTCTTTCTTTCTCCTTCCTCACCCCATCTCTCCCGTCCCTTCCCCAATAACCTCCCTAGCTCCACCACTATTCCTCCCGCCCGGCGTCCTCCTGTCATGTTCTACAGTAGTCCCAAATCTGCGCACTCCCTCTAAACTCATTATAAACCCCCACCCCTTAGCAGCCCCGAATTCTCCTCGTTCATCGAGTAAGCCATCACTGAATCCCAATCCCAATAATTGCTATTGATGAAATAATGATTACAATGATTTCATCTTAGTTTGCTGTACTGATGCGCATGGGGTCTGGACCGTTGGAAGGGCAGCAGGACAGGGAGGAGAAGGCTACTACCGAGGGTATGGTGAAGGACGATATTGACATCACATGAATCTGGAGCTATGTTATCGCACGGGAGCGATTACATATCCCGCTCAAATCGATGTTATACTCAATAGGGAGTGAATCCAGATGCAGAAGTTGGGAAAGGTGTAACGCCACGAGGAGTACATATCTTGAAATTGAACCCGCGGGTAAGATTTTGCTCCTGGACTCTGCGCTTCTGCAATTTTGCGAAGATGAAGTTTCTATGAGAGGTTTTCGGCTTCGCATACGATTCACCTGCGTAGACTTATCGGTCAACAAGGGCACAGGAGGGAAGAGTTACTGTGGATGACCACGCCTTTTTATTGCTATGGAAGATGGTGAGTACAGGATTTATCCTTGACCAGGCACCAAGGGTATCAAAGATAGAAAAACTAGAACTCCAGCTGCCATTTTTTTGGCTTCGCAATACCTTTCTCGCCTGTATAATCGTGGAAATGATCACGTTTTGGTAACCATATTCATTGTCAGCGAGCCTTGCTGACCCAATCGCAGCATCATCGTAAGCAGCTCATATGAGAAATGGCATGATTTGTCCAGTGCTCACCAATCTGGCACCAGTAATAGTTTCCTCTACTACTTGGGACCAGGGGAAGCAGTAGCTTGGACCTCTGCACCAAAAACATTAGTTCCGCAACCAGCAAAGCGAGAGAAAGGATCTAGAACATACTAGCAATACCAACAGTATTCCAAGCCGGAGTCGGACACACATCGGCAGCTCCAACACCAGCGCCCATGCCTTTCCAGATGCTATTGGCCATTCCGTGTGCGGCAACCTCGAGACAATACGGCATACCCTGCACCATCATACAGCTGGCTGGTGAGGGCGCGACTTTGTTGGCGCCGTCGAACTTGGTGGGGTACTTGACGGTGTTGTCGGGTTTGTCGGACCAGGTGACTTGAGGGTAGGCGTGGCCGGTGCGGGTTGCCTGCTTGCTGAAGAGGCTGTAGGGGCAGGGGTTTGTGCGGGTTGGGTCTGCCTGGGCTACTGGTGAGGCTGTTGTGAAGTTGATGAGTAGGGGGAGGGCGGTGATGATCCAGATCATGTTTATTGAGTTGTCTGGACGAGGTTTTGAGTGGCTGCGAGATCTATACGCTTCTTGTATGATAAGTTAAGGTTGAGGTTTGACTAAGCTTGGATAGTTGTAGATGTTCATAAAGGTGACTCGAAGTGAAGGTCGACGTTTATAGAGATTATCATCAGTCAAGTGTTTCGCCTGCCAACACTGCTCACCTGTGGAATCCCGGGGCGGTCATTTGAACATTCCAAGCCGACACCAGGCAAGGGCAAAGGGAGTACAAACACAGGCACATACACTAACGTGAATCGCATCAGCATGCCCGGACCATGCTTCATTCCCGTCAGCCATGCTTTGCGGGTAGAGTTGACGCGTTGCACGAACCATTCCATACCTATATATACCAAAATGGACAAGTGAAGAGTTGGACAATTTTATAACACCTTCAGCTAGAAATCTTCTCGATGAGTTCGTGATGCAGGAATACACACGTCTCGCTCGAGTCTTCGACCAGTGTCGCTTCTCAAAGCCTCGAACTTGAGCGTTCGGAGTCGGTAAATGGACAATCCAGCTTCAGGAGGGAACACAAGCAGTCATTCGCCAAGACCAGATACGATGATTACCCAGACGCGACCAGAGAGTTGATGGTAGGAGTACACGGGACGAAGGGGTTTCATGTATCTCATAGATTGGAGATAAAGAGCTTGTTTGCACCACCAAGCTGCAGTGACTTGATGGGGATGAAGAACAAAAGAACAAACGTAACAGAACTCGTCAGCGACGTCATTGCGAGATCTGGTGATTAGATTGCGATGTTGTTGTCTCAAGGACAGAGAGAGAAGAAGGCGGTCGCGGGGTTATACTACCTAAAAGACGACGCCACGGAAACAAATCCGCTTTCCCTCACGTGAGAAAGAAAGGCTTTCTTGTCAAATATTAAATCATCGAAGACAGCAGGATATAGCCCAGTGCTAGACGATTCAGCTACTTCTAATGCTAAAGTTCTTCATACAGGTACTTTCTACCTTGAGCCCTAGAAATCAAAATCGAAGCTCCCAATTTACTACCCAGCTTTCCGCTACACGACGGAGGTCACTTCAAGCGCATCACTTGGCCATTTCTTTGTGCGTTTGGGTGGATCAAGGGAGTTTGTTTGCAAGCTAAGCTGCATCCATCGGTATCGTGGCACCTCCGTAGCATCGAAACGCCGGAACGGATCGTGATGACCGAACTTTGGTTCCAAGGCAAGCACCATTTGATCGCGTGGGAAACAAGCAGGAACAAAGAGTTTCAATAGGCGCAAGGAAGACCTCGCGCGCCGCTGATAATTGAGAGATCAAGACAATCGCTTGATGCAAAAGCTCAATGACAAGCTCCCCTTTGGTACCCCCGTGGCTTGACCCTGGTACTCCTTTTGTTCCACCCAAACTGCCCATCTCGTGCCCGTCTCTTCACCTGCTTCATCCCACATCTGCTTGAAAGATTCCTCATTGTGCCTGAAGAGTGACATTGTTCTGTCGCCTTCGACTGACCCAGCTTGAGTCGAGGCTGTGGTGGGTGGCAGTTTCGCTGCAGGAGCAGAACCTTTAATGACAAACTCGCCAGCGTCGGCGTGTCCCATTTGCTTCCCAACAATTAGGCTGCCGAATTCTGGGTTCGACAGCTTGATCAGCTGCTTGAGAACTTTGATTGTTGCTGGATAGCTGAAGAGATGTAGAAAAGATCCAGCCCAAATGATATCGATTTTTCCTTCAAGAGAGACAAAGTTGGCATCTTTCGCATTGAAAATATCTGCTGCGAAGAGGGTTGATGTTAATCTCTCCCGATCCTGGAACAGGTCATATCCGATGTCCAGGAACTCTTGGTGAAGATCACTTGCGTAAAGATTCTCTGGCGTGGCTCCGTCGAGGACCAACTGTCGCACCTCTTGACCGACACAGCAGCCAATGTCGAGGAACTTCTGACCGGACTTGAGGCGAAACAGGATATCAGAGTAGGATGGTTGGAGGTTCAATGCCAATCCGAGAAATTTGAACTGTCCAATGCAAGGATAGGGGAACTAGAATGGGTTCTTGTTCAGTGTTTCAACTCGAGGTCGATCTGGACATGGGTTTCAGTACCACTTTCCATGCTTTATCTCCCTGGGAATTGTTAACATAGAGGATGGAATCGGTTTGCATTGCTGACTCCATAGACGCACCACTTGCACGACATGAGGCAGGACCTCTTCAGGTGCAATTTTGCTGTATTCTTCCAGCAGTTCCCGTGCGTTCGCTTGGAGGTCGCCTGGAGGTGGTAGGTAGAAGCTTTGCAAAGCATCTCTGTTGATGCCTTCGATGGACATGTTATGAATGAGGATTTGGACTTTGATTGATGGAAACCTTGACTGTGAATTGAGATAGAGAGAAGATGGGTTTCCTGGCTGCTTATACAGTGACAGATGTCTTCATATCCATTGTTGAGGCTGCGCGCACATCGGTCATTACATCCTCAACATCGTCCGACTGGTCTCACGGGACTGGCTCTCGCGTAAGCAGCAGCCGTCGATGGCCGGGGATGGAGCTGCAAGGAGTTGTTTGAGCCAGAGCCCGACTACAACATGATGGAAGTTGGAATTAGATGGCTTAACGCAGCTTTTGTATCTCGTTTCGATTGGTCTTGCGAACGGAGAGGTCCGAGTCAAGACTCCGAGTCTGAACTCCGTTTTCCGGGTCACATGTTTACCTACCTAACAACAAGGAAAGCCGATGATTATAATAAATTTCTCAATTGACATAACATAAGACAGTAAAGTTGTCCACTTCGAAATGCCTCAATCAGTCATATGATATTATTCGATTAATGCACGGGTAACCATGGAGGGCACGCTTACCCGCGGTTCTTTACATCCCACTCTGAAGTTTGTAGTGGGGTCTGCGGGCTTGCATGGATGAAAAACTCTGGAGATCCAGACTTGTGAACAGAACAATTCACAAATACTTCAATCAACTCTCTCTCTCTCAATCATTCACGTTGTCCGCCACATCTCAAGACAATTGAGATTGTCCCGCTTCATATCATCCAAGATGTCCCAAATCACGCACCCTACCATCAAGGGTGAGTTGCTTGCACTGTTGTACGCCAAACACTAACAAGTATACCACAGATGGCTGGTTCCGCGAGATCTCTGAGATGTGGCCAGGCCAGGCCATGACGCTCAAGGTCAACCAGGTTCTGCACCACGAGAAGAGCAAATACCAGGACGTCCTCATCTTCGAATCCAGCGACTACGGCACCGTCCTCGTCTTGGACAATGTCATTCAATGCACTGAGAGAGACGAATTCTCGTACGTCGTAGTGATCCTCTAGAAGGGCCGGCAAAAACTGATTGCAGACAGCTACCAGGAGATGATCACCCACTTGGCCATGAACTCCCATCCAAACCCAAAGAAAGTCCTTGTCATTGGTGGTGGAGATGGAGGTGTCTTGCGTGAGGTTGTCAAGCACGAGACTGTCGAGGAGGCTACATTGGTCGACATTGATGAGGTACAACGAGTTATTACTATTAGCAAAAGATCGGAATTGACAACAGGCAGGCTGTCATTCGTCTCTCCAAGAAATACCTCCGTGGCATGGCCGTTGGCTTCGAGCACCCCAACGTCAAAGTCCATGTCGAAGATGGCTTCAAGTTCCTCGCAGACCGCAAGAACGAGTTCGATGTCATCATCACCGACTCCAGCGACCCGGAAGGTCCAGCACAAGCTCTGTTTGAGAAGTCATACTTTGAACTCCTCTCTGGCGCTCTCCGCGAAGGTGGTGTGATCACCACGCAAGGTTGTAAGCCCTTTCCTATTCCACAGCGCTGTAGATATATTTTCATCGGATTCGCGAGCGGCTGCGACCATGGTCTAACCTCTATGAGAAAGAAGGTGGCAGCTTGCTTGATACATTTGACTAACATTTCTTTCCAGCCGAGAACCAATGGCTCCACCTCGAGCTCATTACCAAGCTCAAGCAAGACTGCAAAGAAATCTTCCCAGTCGCTGAGTACGCATACACCACCATCCCGACCTACCCATCCGGACAAATTGGCTTTATGGTCTGCTGCAAGGACGCTGATCGCGATGTCAAAAAGCCAGTGCGCTCGTGGTCCCAAGAGGAGGAAGAGAAGCTGTGCAGATACTACAGCAAGGAGATCCACGAGGCATCCTTCGTGTTGCCAACCTTCGCTCGCAAGGCTCTGCGGTGAGGTGGGATGCGTGGCAGAAGAGGGCACGATGGAACAATGTGCATGTAGTTTTATGTGGAACGATACCATGGGCGTTGATATACCTAGGACAGATAGACTGCGCCGAACCGGCCTCAAGATAGGAACCGTAGCTCGACACAAAAAGGTTTGAATCAAGAAGTGCTTTTCCATGTGTGAAATTCATAGCTTGCAATTCCATGATTCCGTCCACTAGGTTACAGCCTCTGACCTAGCTTTACAAGCTGTGAAAGCTATTCACAACGTTGGCATTGATTTGATGTTGACATTATCAGGCTGGGTCGCCAGTTGTCCATCTCTCCATCGAATGACTACATCGAACTTGACTGTTCTGCGCAAAGCGACACTGCCAAATCAAAGACCTGCCGTTGGAGATGATGACTTTATCGATAACCAGTTGTAGTAACGCTTGATTGTGGGTGCTTTTCAAAAAAGCAACTCTCCCAACTAGGATCGAATCGGATGGTGGAGATGGCGTAGTATAACAAACAACAACCTTGCAAAAGTCTGTGCCTCCCAAAAAGGAAAGCCGCGTTGATCTCGTGTGCAACCTCATTGGCATCATCCAGTACTTGAGATATATATCGATTCTTGTTCCGAAATCACAAGCTCGGGAGAAATTGGGTATGGTAGAGAATGATGCTGGGGGTAGTATTATAGAGCAATTTAAAGTGGTCTTCCAATTACCCTGCCATTGCCTGTGTCCACGTCGCAGCTGAGAGAAAGAGCTAGCACATGCAAGTAGTAGTCGTAGTCTATCGGATCGCTGGTGACGGACGTGGACGTGGATCGATGAAAGTCGGGAATGAGCTCGAGTGTATTATTGGAATTGGAATAGATTGAAGATAGAGCCGCTTTCGTTTCATCGTGACCGGAAAAGGAAAGCTGTCGAGTAAAAGAAGGAAGAGCGACCCTGCTGCTGATCGCGTTCAACTCAGTGTCCTACGTCAGTACCCAATCCAGCCCCAACACGCATCCATCCGATATCCTGAGCTTCCCGTCCATTACCTCTCCACGATCCCACCACTATCTTCGATCCCATCTTCTACTCCATCTCCCACTCCAATCTTTTACTCCATCTCCCACTCCCATCTTTTACTCCATCTCCCACTCCCACTCCCACTCCCATTTCCATTCAATGCCCCAGACGTCGCCGACGTTTCTTACCTCCCGCTCTCCTACCATCACCTACTACTGTACTCACTCAGGTTCACCTCGAGCGGAACCAATGCCCATCACATACTAGCTAGCCCCTCACTCACTCACTCACGCCTGTATCTATTTATATACATTCGTCAAACTTTTCGGGATGCCAATTCTCTGATACTATACCCGATATGGATCATTCAACTTCTTCCCTGGTCTCCACCGGGAGCTCCTCTCCCATTATGTCTAGGAGTGGGGTTCTTGCTGAGTTGGAGTCCAACCTTTCCGCGCTTGGTCATGTCGGATTGTTAAAGTATTCCAGAGACGAATTACGCCGCCAACTGCAGCAACAAAAATTACAGACTCAACAACAGAGCCAGGCAGCTGCAACCCTCCGACGCGTCGCACTTAGGCTTACAGTCAATGGACAGGAGCAACAAGACAAAGTTACCAAATTAGAATCTACTGTCCATCAATATGAAGACCAAGGGCAGAAGCTCTTGCAGACTCTGAATGAACATGATGAGAGTGCACCTTCCAGCATCTCTTCATGGAACAAACTCCCTGACCCGTTTGTCTCAGATCATGATTGTCCCATGTCTCCACCTACCACGCCAATGGATCGGAAAATACCCTTCGGTCCCATCACGCCAGCATCTTCGTCACGCAAGAACGTCTCGAGGTGCTCTACGAGCAAGGACAAAAGTAGAGATTCGCATCAGCTCCCAACCGAAGTCCTCCAGCTCTGTCAACAACGCGTGGAAGGACTTCTGCGCCAAAACCGCAACAACCGGGAGACCATCGATCAGCTTCGACACTCGGAAATCTCTTTGCATCGCATTGTCGAGAAGCAAGAAGCGGAGCTACGATCTCTGGACGCTGCGAGGTTGGCATCTGAGAGCGACCTCCAAACAGCTCACTCAAAACTGTCATCGGCGCACGAGGACTTGGCGCAGCTGCAGAACCATATCCATCAACTCGAAAAAGACAAAGCCTCGGCGACCGGTGCTATTCAATGCCATGAAACCCGGATCCGATCTCTCGAGGCTGAACTTGAGAACGCTGCTCAAGCTCTCGACGAAGCGGAGACAGAGAAACGGGACCTTCAACACTCCCACAACAATGCCCTACGAGAACTCAGAGACATCCAGAAAATCCAAACATCGTTGGAAGACGCTGTGCGTAGTCACGAGAACGAACCTGACGCTCTCAATCGAGATCTCACCGCCTCACCAGAAGAGCACTTCACTCCTGAACAGAAGCTGTATATATGGCAGGATGAGCTTGAAAAAGGTGAGACCATGCTGTCCGAGCTCCAACAAGCCGTAAAATCGCACGAACAGTACCAGCAGCAACAGGAGCGAGATCTGGAAGATGTCCGGACATCACATTCCACCATAAGCCACGAATTGGAAGAACTGAAGCAGGAATTTGTCCAAGCTACCGATGTACATCAACAGACGGCGCGGGATCTGGACATGGAGCGGCAATCAGCCCAAGAACTTCGGACTTTCATTACTTCCCTGGAAAAGGAGTTGAAGCAATCCCAAGACAGAATCAGCCAGCTGGAATTGGCAGCGCATGAGTTACAAGCGGAGTTGTCTACCACCCGATCGCTGAAGGAAGGATTTGCAGACTCGTGCACACGGCTCCAGCAGGAACTGGACACCGAGAAAGCTCGTGCAGCAGAAGTGGAGACCGCTTTGAGGAAAGACCTTGCCGAGTCGGAAGACAAGATGGCGAAAATGCAGAGGTTTACTGGCCTTCTCAAGGACCGGCTGAAAGAGACGCAGACTGAATCTGGAGAGAATACTGCCGAACTACAGAGTCAAATCGCGAGTCTGGAGAAGGATCTGATAAATGAGCAAACGAAAACGAAGGCCCTTGAGGAGTCTTTGCGAGAAGAGATCGCTAAATCTGAGGGCAGAGCTGCATGTGAGTTCATCAATCTTCTACCCTCTGAAGAACTTCGTTTTGGAATTCGATCCGGCTCTGACTGAATACCTGGTGGGAAATCATCGATGACCATATTGTCTTAAGTTTTCCTGAAATGATTGCCTATTGGTGTTTTTGAACAAGTGGGCAACAAAAGGTGAACATAGTTGACTAACCCGCGCGGCCGCAGGCTTGGAATCCTCCACTCATCAACTCGAGGAAGAATTAGCCGAAACGTCGAACTCTTCTTCGAAAACGACGATTGATATGCAGAGCCAGCTTACGACTTTGGAGCAAACTCTGAACTATGAAAAAGAACGCGGTTCAGCTTTGGAGCGCTCCTTGCGAAAATCGCTCGCGACATCCGAAGCCAAAGTGGTGGAATTGCAAACCGCCGCCTCTCGACTTAGAGAAGAGCTGACGATAGTTCGAGAAGTTTCGGGAAGAAAGGCTATTGAACAGCAATCGGAGCTCATCAAGTTGGAGCAAGATCTAAAGAACGAGAAGGAACGCACGAGGGAGCTGGAAGTCTCAGGCCAAGATCAGAAAGCAGAATCGGACCGGAAGCTCACAAACTTGGAACGGTCCTTTGCTGATCTCAAGGCTGAGCTTGCCAGCACAACATCCGCAGCCAGTGAACATGTCCTCCAACTGAAGTCTGACATTTCAACGCTCGACCACGAACTCCAATCAGAGAAAGGACGAGCTTCAAGCCTCCACGATGTCCAAGGCACTCATAAGGCAGATGCCGAAAGGAAAGTCGTCATCCTCGAAAACACCATTGGCAGACTTCACGACACTCTGGCGAAAGCCAGTTCATCAGCCGAAGACAAGGCCAAAAACCTCCAGACCGAGATTGCCACATTGGAGCAGGACATACAGATCGAGAGCGCCAAGGCTTTGACGTCACAGACTGCACACGAGTTTCACAGAGCCGATGCTCAAAGCAAAGTCGCAAACCTCGAAGCCACAATTAACGAACTCCAGGAGACACTGGCAAGAACGAATTCCGAAGCCGCCGGAAAGATTGGCAGCCTTGAAGCCGAAGTCTTCAAGTTGGAACAGGACTTGGCCGATGAGCGAGACCAGACTGCAACATTCCAAGCATCTCACGCAAATCAGAAGGCTGACGCCGAAGCCAAGATCAGATCGCTTGAGACTACTGGGGCTGACCTCCACGATTCTCTTGCAAAGGCAATTTTCGAGTCTAAAAAGTACGCCGCTAGCTTGCAGTCCAGAATCTCAACCCTCGAAACAGATCTTCAGTCCCAGAGAGATCACACGTCGCGATTGAGAAATTCCCACGAGAGCCAACTTGTAGATTCCGAGAGCAAGATTAGAAAGCTGGAGAGTGTCGTTTCCGAGCTTCGACATACCTTAGCGGCCACCCGAAGCAACCACGAACACCACATTGAGAGTCTTGAAGCACACTTGAAAAGAACTCAAGATGACATGGCCGATTCCGAAAGAGCGCACGAAGCAAAATATGCCAAGCTACTCGAAGCTGAACAGAGTGCGAAGCGAGCTCTGTCGGAATCCGCCGAGTCTAATGCGGCGGCGACTGCAGCACTCAAGCAAGAGCGAGAAGTTGTCATAACCCTTGAAGGGGACTTGGCATCTCTCCAAGATAAAATTAGCATGCTTGATAGATTTCTGTCAGAAGCTAGAGATGAGACTGCAGTGTCAAGAACCTCGGTCGACAAGCTTCGCAAAATCCGATTGGCGTTGCAAAAGGATTTGGATGGAGCACTCGAGAATAGCCAAGAGCTTTCTAATCGCCTCTCTGATGCCAGCGCGGCTCATGTTGCGCTCCAAGAGAAGCTGGGCACTGCTTCCAACCATCGCACTACACTCGAAAGTGAACTGGCAACAACCAGAGGCCTACGAGAGCAGCTCGAGAAGGATCTTGCTTCAGGCAAAGACGAGGCTGACCTTTACAAAGCCTCTTCAGGCACAGCTGAAAGCAAAGTTCAGGACCTTGAGACTCAGTTGGCTTCATTGGAATTACGACTATTGGAGATCACGTCACGTGAACGAGATGCTGCGGAGCAATCAAAAGCTGTAGCCCACCACATCCGCGAGCTCAACGACAGTCTTAGCGGCGCACAGAAAAGTCGCCAGGAACTGGAACATGCACACCAAGAGTCTAACGAACGGATCAATTTCCTTCAGCAAGCAAAGAGTCAGCTCGAAGAAGATCTGCAATTGGCTGAACGCAATTTCTCGGAATCTCTGGAGAAAAATCGTATGTTGGAGTTAGAGCTCGATGACGCCAAGACTACTATCCTCAGCCTCAAGACTGAGAGGACGGAATTGCAAGACGAGCTTGCCAGTGTTCAGTCAAAGTCATCCCGACTTGAAGCTACAAACAATACGCGATTTTCTCGTCTCCAGGTTGAGAAGAATTACCTCGCTGCAGAACTCAACAGCACTCGGTCCCAGGTGTCACGACTGGAAGCGGAGAAGGGTCAACTCTTGATCGATCTGCATGCCACAATTTCAGCTCTTGAAAGCGATAAAGATCGCGTTTCTGGGGAGTTGCGAGATGCCAATTCCGAGGCCTCCAGGTCTGCAGCAGCAAAGGATGGCCTGGTAGATCAACTGAACATTCGAGTGTCTGATCTTGAGGATCACAACGCCAAGATCGAAGGTGAACTCCAGAGCAGCCATACCAAGGTTTCGCAACTCGAAGCTGAGAACGAAGCCGCAGCACTTGCTCATAAGACCAAGATAGCTAGTCTCGAAGATGAAATACTTCGTGTTGCAGAAGAACTTAAAGCGGCCCACTCCAAGGTCTCCGGGTTCGAAGCTGAGAACATTCATTTGGCACAGGTTCTCAAAACGACAATTGCGACGCTCGAGAATGACAAAGCCCAGATTCTTCAAGACCACGAAGGCACTCAGACTAAGACTGCGCTTCTTGAAACAGAGAGAGACAGACTCGCAACCGAAATGGACGATGCGAGGAATCCTAGAGCTGCCCTCCAAGACCAACACGTGTCGATTGAGCAGCAGTCACGAGCCACAGCCGCTCGCTTGAAGGAAGAGAACAAAGATCTTGCAGACCGTCTCAAGAGAATTCAAGCCGTCAGACACAGTCACAATACTGCTTTGAATGCGGCGCGCGTACAGCTGGGAACAGCAAAGATGGCGAAGCGTAGCGTTATGGCCAAGCTTCATGCAGTCGAGAAAGACTTCGCCGTGCTGCAGCAAAAGAATGACAAGCTTGAGGCAGAGCTCGCCCAATCTGAGGCTCGATTCTCTCGCTCTGATGGCGCTTCTCAGGCGTGGCAGTCTGAGGTTGTCCGCCTGCGCAAGGAACACGCAGATCTCAATGAGCGAGTGATCAGGACCGACGAGACGTGTTCCCAGCTTCGTTCAGCCGTGGTCACCCTTGAATCTCGCGCAGATGACGCTGCGAAGGAGCTCAACCAGCTCCTTGAAGCATTGCATGTATCCGAGGCTACGATCGTCAGATTGAAAGACGAGATGACGCAACTTCTCCAGGAACATCAGGAGGGTCGTCAGACTATTCGTCAACAGGATGCCCAAATCGCGTCTCTTGGTCAGCAAATCCTCGCCAAGGACACGATACTGTCTCAAAATGACGAAATCATCGCCGACCAGACATCTCGACTCAACAGCCTTGAAGACAGAGCCGCAGCCGCGGACATTTGCGTCCAGACTCTCAAGAGCGAACTACAACTGAAGGAAGCTGACGTGCGACATCTCCAACAAGCCAACGATGAGTACGCCTTTCTCGTACCGCCACTACACGATGAGATCCGGGAGCTTCGTGCTGCCAAGGCTACGCTTGTTCAAATCTTGAGGGCTTCTGAGCATGTTGAGGGGAACCTGAGACTACCATCAGATCAATCTATAAACGGAGAGGAGGACTTGTCTTCCATTCATCGCGACCAACCACTCGAGGAAGGAACTTCCTACTTCGGTGGCTCCATATCTGTCGGAGGTGAGCTCCGCCCTTTGAGCGGCGAAAGCCGTCCAATGAGCGGTGAGACTAGAGTTGGCACTAGTTACAGTAATCGAAGCTCCAAAGCCCTTCGAACTCTAGGTCTTGAGACTCGTCCTGATATTGGGAATCGGCATACGGCGCCCGCAGGCGGTGGGCCGAGATTGTATAAACTTTGGGAGGACGAGAGGGAGTCAGCGCAGACGCCAGGGAGTCCGCCCAAGAGTGGGCCTAGGAAATTGACGAAAAAGAGGAGGGATGAGCTGGCTAGGGAGAAGAGAGAGCACGGCAAACTTTATAATTTGGCGCATTTTGGGAGTTTGGAGAAGCCGCATTTTTTGAAGAGAGCAAAGATTAGAGCGGATCTGTATGATTTGCGGAATTAGGTGGATGTCGTCGGAGAGGTTGGGAGAGAGTCGTATTGTTCGTTTTGGAAGGGGGGTTTTGGTGGAGGAGAAGGGATCATGACTAACCGAACTAACGAACCTATGCTGGATACACTACACCTAGAAAGACATTGATGAATTTATGACTTTCTTATCTTGCTGTGTCTTTGCGTGTGCTGCATATTGGTATTGAGCAGAGTGCTGTGGGATTCGTATTGAAAAGATTACCATGGGTCTTGCTTGCTTTGGAGGCTGGATCACATACCAGCGATATAGTTTGCAATTTCGTCCTGGCACTAATTTTTGTTGAAGCAGGCTGGTGGTTGGTTTGCAAGTGCTGCTCTCCCGCTGCCGCTCTACGAGGTGGCTTGTCGTCTTACATGCTTTGTCGCTACTGAAAATGGTGTGAGTGGCAAGGTTTCTGAATGGCATTGTATATGACGCAAGAATAGTAGATGGGGAAAGAACAGGATTAGGCGACGAAGCGATTGTACTCCTGTTTTCTGTCTTCATTCCCGTTCAAGTCTCGAGAAGCCCGGTTTCTTTTGAATACTGTGAGGTTCGAACGGGGTGTGGATAGTTTTCTGATAAGGTTGTGAATACAGCACTCGGAAGTGGCGTTTGATTTCTTGGCTGGTTGATGCGAGGGGGTAAGGGCACGGGATTTTGGAGATGGAAGGGAGCGAGGGCTCGAACTCTGTTGACGGATATGTTTAGTCTTTGTGTTTTCTGCCATTCGGGGTGAACGGGTAGCGAACTCGGGGGTGCAATCTTGGTCAATCATTGGTTTAGTGAGGGCTGTCGACGATGCTGGGTGCAGTTCGATAGCTGCCTGATTTGCCAATCTGCGGTCATGTTAGAAACCAGTTCCGATAGACAAGTGATCTATGAGAAGGTTCGGTAAGTCTACCTTTTTGGACCTCCTGACCTTTCGTAGACGACTGGATGTTATCACAGAGGCGTCCAACTGCGCAAGATCCGCCCTATCCAACCATGCTGTAGTTTATCGTTCTCTTCTTGTACAGCTGTCTCTGCTTCCTCCGTTTCTCTCAAGTTAGTCTCACGCCACCATTTTTCTCGCCATCAACCTCTCCGAACTCTTATCCGTTAGCTTGGCCTGCCTGTGCACTCTGTCATGTTGAGCCCCACTTCGCATACAAATCATCTGGTAATGCCTTTCCTCGCAACATGGCCCTACTCTTTGCATTTCTCATTCCCGGCAGATGTGGACCTAAAGCCTTCTTCTGCAGTTCCAGTCCCATAATCTTGATGACATTCCCACCCTCGAACCTCACCGTTCCTCTCTTCCCCTCAACATTCTGCACATTGTCTCTGATCCACTTGATCAAGGCGACCAGTTTCTGTATATTATTCTCGTTGTGCTGCTCCCAGTCCTGGATCTTGGAAGTCATGTCGTTGCATTCGATGCGTTTGAACCAGCCTTCAGGCTCAAAGTATCCGGCGACGAGGTGAGGGGTTTGAGACACCCACATCTGGGTTAGGATGTTGGTGTATAAGAGCTCCTTGGAGGCCATGCGGGTTTTGATTTCGATAATCTGGGAGGCTGGGATTGAGGAACCTTGAAATTTGACTTTGAGGCCGCCGATTTGAACGTCGCGTGAAAAGGTGGGAATGTAGCGATTTGAGTTCGTGGCATGTGATGATGCGGGTGCCCATCTGGAGCTTGACAATGAAGTTTCATTGGTCAAGGATGGAGCCGATATCGACAGGCCATCCAGAAGATTGGAAATTCCGGGTGTCGGTTGTCGAGCCGATCGTGGAGGGTTTCTCCTTGGCTCACTTGCTGTTGCATCCGGGTCTGCAGCAGGTACCATCGAGGTAGTAAAGGCTTGTGGTCCAACTTCGTGCTTCAGGTATCCGTCACACTCAGATCTGTTCATTATTTTCAATCCTCCTAGATGGTAGCTGGCGATGCGATGGTGGCTCTTGCCGATGGCGTCCTTGGTAACGGCATCCTCAAAATTGTGTCCGTAGCCTTCACTGCCGTTGGAGAAGCTTTCATTTCTAGGCTCGAAGCGTGTGAAGAGGAGTGTCTTTTCACCCACTACTTCGACTTTGATTTCGAATTGGTCCCTGGTATTGGTCGTGATGAACTTGAGAAGCTTTCGAATGTTACTCCGGTCACTGACCAAGTCGATCGCCGAGACATCATATTTCGGCTTGAGGGCAAAGAGAGACCTGAAGAGAGGCTCAAGTGGTGAGACTGGGTTTCGGACGGCATTCTGATCTATAAAGTACTTGCCTTGGTCGGGCTTCACTTGAACGGCAGTCAATGGTTGTTCGAAAAGCGAAGGCATACCTTAAGCAACCGTCAGTCTGAGTCGACCTCTACAAGCGAAGAGCACTTACCTGGCACTGCAATGGTGGGATTCCGCTCATTAAGCCAATTGTATGAAGCGAGATGTTCGAAATCCGTGATCTTGGTTTCTTCGGCTGTGAACATATGACTCAAGGTCTCGCGGGAAAGCTCAGCGATCATAGTTGCGTCCGTGAGTGGTATGCCGTTTCTTCGGAACCCCCCGCCACGTCCACGTCCTCTTGGTGCTGGAGTGAATGATGGAGTATCGGGAGAAAGATTTTGATTGGGTGTGCCACGACCGGCTCCATTAGCTTGGAGGTGGGCCATTTCTTGATTCTGTCCCGAAGTCTCTTGTCCGGGTACTTGGGACTCTTCAAGCGAAGGATCGGTGTGTGCAAGACTACGGGATGTTGTGCAATCCAAACCACGTGATTTGCACGTTTTCAAAATATGAGTAGTCAGGGAGAATCTGTTCAAGACTCTTGAACAATATAGCCATGCTGTAAAAGGATATTTCATGTATGGGAAAGAGAATACAACCAAGTGAGTGTGGTGCTTGATGGAGTCACGGTGCTTGAAGCTGAAATCAGGAACTGCATTGAACTGCCATGGAGGTTGCACCTGTGAGATTGAATTGCTACTAACCACATTGAGTAAGGTCACGTGAACAGTACTCAAGAGACTACCTAAGTACTAGTATGTAGTACTTGGAGTCAATCCTCATCTTCGTCGACAAGATCAATCGGCAGATCTTTCCTTTGAAAAGCATTGTCGCTAATTCCTTTTCCACTCATCACCTTGTACCTCCACGATCCCCAAACTAATTATCGGTACGAACAAACATTATCTGCCAATAAAACAGAAAACTATAACTATATAATACTATTCTACGCTATCGCCAGAAGAGTTCTAGTCAGCGAGCGGAGACTACGCATAAAGGACCTATGTTTAAGACGGCGACATACTCGGATTCAGTGGCCACAAGGGATGAAAAGTCGTCTCGATCTATATATTGATAGAATGTTTCTCTCTTCTTCTTCATATTGGTGCTGGTAGATCTCCAAGGGATGGTCTAATTGACCATCGTGACATATGCCTATAGTAGAACATCTAAGAGCCCACGAGTAACATGCGTAGCCACTCTTTACATTCCAGTACTATCGATCCTTCAATTCGTCGTCACCATCCCGCCAACCCTAAGACTCGAAAATTGTCGTATTACTAACGAACCGAATCGCATGCTGAGACTGTGCGGATCGGTTTTCGGGATTTTGCTGGTTGTGTAATAACTTGCTTATTGGTCGTATCCGTCGTACTAGTATACCTCTATACGGACAACGTCGCAAGGAATGCCATGCAACCTGAACGAATAATACCTCGTTAGGCCATTGATGGTATTGTTGTTTGTTGGTATACTTGATGAAGAGGGGAGTACTTCCAATGGTATTGGTACCGCCTTGTACACACATCGAGATACCCGTCCAGATGACAGCCATGGTAATTAGGCTGATAGAAGTAGAGATGCAGGAGAGGACGTACAATTGGATCTGAATCTGTATTACTTTTTGCGGGACCTACGTGAACGCCTTAGGGCTGCAAAACCTTCAATATCTCTTTAATCTCGATCTTTGCAAGAGACATCATTAACTCGAATCATCAGGCCTCGATGATGTCTTCCTACATACGTATACCTACGCAAGTATGTATGAGACACAGGCGTAATGAAGCAGCAATCCAGATCTGATGTAATCATCACCCTCATTCAAGAGGGTCGCAAATCAATCTAAATCCTTTTGGTGTGCCATCGCTGTCACCGAGCATCGAAATCAAAGTCTCCTGACACGACTACTTACCACGAACTTTTCCAATGACTCAGATGTTCACGAAGTCATCACTGTACATAATCACGAGCCACAGATTCTGCGAACCCCAAACTCGAAGCTTGACCAACCTCTGTCGAACCGAACTAGGAGCAAAGAGATGGATTTTCACAGAAATGAACTCCGCAGCCCAACATCGAAACGATGAAGTGTGGTTAGGATTTTGGGACATTGATGGACTCCATTCTCAGCTTACGTACTTTATACAAGTTAGCAAGTGTGGTATACAAAGCGGCTTTAATATTGACATGACAGAGGCATCGTAGTTTTAAGCAGTATTATCAATGGGTTCTGAAACGCTGTGACAGAGTTGGCTCAGCGTATCTACGTACCGCTAGAAATCGGGATCCAATCATTTCTCGCACCGAGCCGTCGCCAAAATCAGAAAGATAGAATAGTCGTAGGCTGGAAGGAAAGACACGATACTAGTTATCGAAACTGATGATCACCTCCATCATTGAAATCTGTGAGGATATTGGAACAGTCTTCCCTCATGCCTATGCTTATGAGAATACAAGGTCATCGAAATAAACGCGGAATACATGATTCATTTCTCGAATCGTCGGACCATCTATACATACAACACAAAGACAAGATCGGCTCTTTTCATAAAGAAATTCTGCGGCCATACTCGGCTGGTGCTGGCATCAACAATGGTAGAAAAGCGACATCGGACCACGGACGAGGAAGTATAAATGATAAACTTCTAACGAGTGAAATCACTCCAAGGAACTGACTACAGATGATGTGTGGCGACAAAAATCAGCGTTGACATACTGTTTACTTGATGGCGGTGACGATGATTGTGAAGTATGACAAATGATGGTCTCGAGGTAATTATCTGTCGAGAGAGATCTGATCTAGACAATTGTCGGGGACATTATGAACTCGGACTAGTCAGTAATCAACTCACCGCATAAAAGCCATGCGTCTGTAAGAAGTTGACTTCTTGTTAAGTTTTAGACCAGGCTTTCATATCAACCTGCCAAGTACCGCAATTGCATCTATAGTACTGTTGTTATGGTGCAAACCTCCGAGAGCCGAGAGCGTACATTATGGTACTTCCTGGCGGGTCGAAATGATGCGTACCATATGAAATCAGCACTTCGATCACAGGCGGTTTGATGATAGTAATAGTGAGGCCGGATGATATGTTTCTAGGGCCTATAAACTGTGATCCACGTTCAATCACTAATTGAAGGGTTTTAAAAAGGTTTCTTTCGACCTACTCCATACATGATGCAACGTTGTTTGCTGATCATCTATTTTACGCCATGTGCCCTGTTATGTCCCGCCTAGTGGTCGCTGTCGCAGCCCGAAGTGATGACTGGTCGCGTGAATGTGGCGGTGAATAGATGTCTGGCTATATGGCTGCCCAAAAGTGCCAAAACTAGGCCGACGGTGGTATTGTCGGAATGATGGAAGGGGCAGAAGAGCAACTGGAAACACAACCTCAGACTCGGATCCGGTCGTCTCTCCGCGACACGTGACAGAAGAGTGTCATGACTGGGACACGTGACGGAAGAGTGTCATGACTGGAAGCTAGAACTCGGCGGTAGATTTCCAAAGGTTCCAGGCAGGGCAGGAGGAATATGACGCAGGTTTCATGACGAGACCCACTTCCTGGTCCCTCGGTAACCAATCCAACGAGCTTCGCATGGAAGCCATACCCGTCCTATCAGTGTGGCTAATAACCGGGCTAAAACGGCCAGTCCGTCGAAACCACCTACACCACCAAAAAACTGGTGTGTAGGCATGTTCACAGCGACATAACATTCTTAATAATTATCGAGTTGACTTATGGTACTTAATTAATAGTGTGGATAGCTATATAACGTAGGTATCTATCTATGAAGGTGGTTGTTATGGTAGAGATTTTCTAGGGCTATACACTGCCATTTCAGCCCGCTTTTTTCTCACCCTGATAGCCCGTCTCCACGTTCACGCTGGCGGTACGCTCGGGGACCAAGCAGACGTGGTCAGGATGGGAAGAAATGACGGAGGGGGGTTGGTCATGATATGATCTGGCAGGCAGCTAATGACTCGTTCGAATCATGGACTATGTAGTTTCTATCGAAAACGTCGCGCGTGATGGAGCTTCGGCATCGTAGAGTGTAGGTACTGTGTAGATGGGGTGGGAGTGTCGTAGTCGTAGCAGGTTCGAGAGTCGCCTGCAAAGCGGTGAACTGGTGCAGTAGTTCTTCCCGTTACTCCCAGCAGTACTTTGAGGGAGAGATGAACGACGTCCAGCTACTATGTACGACAGTGTGTACTGTACTAGTCATCAGGCGCGAGAAGCGCCCCAAGCCGTGCATCATCAGTTCGTTCCTATTCTTTATCGCGAGCTCGAAGCCACAAATACGAGGACCAATGATGGACACATGATGTGAGACCAGGATGAAGGCCGTGATTCAACCAGTGCCTACCTACACAGTACGTATTTATCTTGGGAGGATAATAATAATAATAATACAGCAAGTACTGGTATACCTTACGCTCGGAAGAACGGCGTCCTCGGGGCTTTCTTGAAATCCAGGGTTCAACGGGTCACGATGCAAATTATTGTCGCATGGATGGGATCATGGCAATTGGCAAACCTCAGATAGGCACCATCGTCATGTTCGTGTCCGCTGAAACTGCCACTATAAACTCTCTCTTGCCCTTCGTCGGCCCCAACTAAATAGGTACTCCACCACCCGCCTGCAATATTGACAGCAAACAACCTCGACATCTGGTAGCCAAGGGGTTTCCACTCTTATATTTCTCTCGACAAATCAGACCAGTGCAATTCTGCTCGCTGGAACATCTTACCCTGCCGCTGCTCTCTGATCGACACCACCTACAACTCCATCCGTACTCTTTGTCTCCACCACAACGATTGTCGCTGCACGGCCGAACAAACTCAATTGAACAAAGTCACCGGCTGCCCCTCCGTATTCTGATTTGATCCTATCTATAAACTGCGCGACCGCTCCACCCAATATATCCACCAGACAACACATCACCATTAATCCCTCTCGACCCCATCGCTCCTCAAGCTTCACCCTTCCACTCACGACGGCGCCGTCACGGGGCTCTTCCACTGCTCTCCGACACATTACCTCTTCTGTCCCCATGGCCGCTCCACGCTCATCACCTCTGAGAGCCTTCAAACAACCCGCATCACCAAAGATGGAATCAAACGCCTCTCAACTACGCATGCGCGGTCAAGTTCGACAACAAAGCGCAGGAAGCGGTCCACTACGACTACCCGGCCTACCAAGGTTCCACCCAGCAAACTTCCCTTCTTCACATTCCTCCATGGTAACCACGCCGACCTCTGGAGGAAACAGCCCGCAACCACCAATGTCGCCCCGAGCACAGCAACGCTACCAATGGGAAATCCGAAATCAACTTTACGGCCATCACCAATCGCCTCTACATCATCGCCGGACGCCATCGGGACAGAAACCGACGAGCCCGCCACGCCTGAGGCCCATGGATGTCAGTCCTGGTCCCGTCACTCCGTTGGAACTGGAAGCAGACAATTACCTCGCTGTCGGGTCAGCAAGTCTCAATCCAACGGCCCAAGCGGAATATGTCGACAAGATCATTCGCGAGCAATCTGCACGCAGTCGGCGGGAGAGGGAGCCCTCTGCTTCCCCACGCCGAAGCAGTGACCCACCAGTCGGTTTCAATTAGGAAGGGAAATATCTTACGACGACGAAGGTCCGAATACGGAGCTGTATACAGTGACTTGACATCCACTGTCCACATTCCCAAACAACAAACATTACGAAAACACAGGGACGGTCAACAAACCGAACACAAATAGGGCGGCATTCCCAGGCGTTTCATCACCATCATCATCGTCATCGTCACGGACCATTCATGCGATACCAAATTGCGCTGGTGTGGGGAGCGAGACTACCCCATCTGGTCCCTACCGTCTTTTGTACTCCCTTCACTCATCATGGGAGTTACTGGCTGGCTTTCCATTTTTCCCAAGCTTCAGCATTGGAAGTATCATATATACACTTTGCAGGTGGCATACAACAATCACCCGGCGTTTTCTTCTTTCGCTTATCAGAAACCTCGTCACCACTGCAAACCAAGAGCTGGTTGTGGTCGTGGTCACAGAGGAAATATGTGGCTGGGATTTGTCTTTTTTCGTCTTTTTTTTCGTTGGCGAGGGTCTGGAGTTTACATACCCCCATTTCCGTATCCTTGAAGATTGAGTATGTGATATTTTTTCTTGTCCATAGCGATGTTGGGCTTTGGTTTAGAATCAAAGTAAACTTTTTTGTTCCAAAGCTTTGTTTGCATCTTGCTTGCGTGTTGTTGCCGTTTCGTGAATGAGTAAGAATCTATGACGATGAAAAGTATACGACATAACTCACCACGCAAACCAACATCCTCGTCATTCCCTACATCTTTGAAGTCGAAAAAACATGACAACAGCTGCATCCGCTACGAGGAAATCCTCGGAGCAAAAGAGCTCCCACCACTTTCCTTCCCCTACCGTGTCTATATTAACCCCTCACAATTCCTTGCGTATTATCAACGCCAGTCTCATTACCAAAAAGTCGCGGAGCAAAACCTTGCCACTCACATTACTATCAGCTTATTCTCGTGCACGATGCTGCAGTAACGTTCCATCTCTGAATATCGAACCAACATATAACGCCAAGCGTAGAAAAACGTGTATCGCAGCACAAAATAATCAACCTCATCGTTTTACCACATTTCGAGATTATTTTCTTAGCCATACGTAACTACACTCTACGGTTAGGGTATACCGATGCTAATATTGATATTTTCATATGCATAATAAGGCGGCGAGATCGTCTGATGATGGATTCTTGTTCAGAGTTGATAGATTAGCTCGTGGCCACATTGCTTCTAGCGAGGCATTTATTATCGTCAGCGTAGAAATAGCTGGTTTTCCTTCTTCTCCTTGCAAATTACGACAATCTTGGCCTCGTCAGCGTGGAGGTCATTCTGACGTCTTTTTCGATAAGATTGTACTGATTTCCAAAAACGTTTCAACCAGCGAGCAATGAAAAAATTGTTTTGTCGACTCGCATGTCGATTCTGGGTCGGCCGTTTACCCGCGGAAGACCTGGACTGTGATACTTACCATCTCGGGGTGTTCTTATTCAAGGGGATGCTCCTTGATTGTCTTTACGACTTTCTCGGATCGATGCAACGGCGAGCTTCGTATAGGAGATCTGAATCGCCGCGGATATCGAGCATGGACAACTGTTCGGGCGATATCGATGAGAAAAGCCTTTCCGATTCCTCGAGGCTTCACAAGATGATCGTCCAATTACTCTAGGTCGTACAAGCCCAATGATGGCAGGAGATCGTCGTCCCTCTTTTCCAAGTTGAACCTGTCGGTTAATAAACCAAGCTCGGCCTGTCGTCACATTTCTTGTTCTCCTTCTCCTTCGCTTTCGCTTTGCATTTTTCTTTCTTGCTCTTTTGTTTTCATTATTTGTGCCCGCAGAATGGTTTGACGTCTTCCGCGCATTTCCATGGCTCTGCAGTGTACTCACCATGTCCATGTCAAGACAGCTCCCCCACAATTCATAATCGGCCCATCGATCTTATCCCCATGTTGCCATCGGAAATACTGATGAGGTACATAGCTGGGAAGCTGGACTTGGCAACGTTCTCCATGCCGTGCAACATAAGCGAAAAAAAAAACCGCCGCGGATTTTCTTTTCGGATCGCCAAGAGACCAGTGCAATCGTCCAATAATGAGAATGTTTCAGTCGGGCTGTTCATCCTGAAAATCTGCTCTTACCCATCCGCCAATCACACGCTTGCTCCCCACTGATTTACTGGTGTGCTGTGCATGGTGATGTTGCAGAAGTTCGTGCACCTCCACTCCAGATTTTGCTTGTATCCAACCAGATCTGGGAACAAGCACGAGTGAATGAGATTTGCGCCATGGTCGTTGTGACACAAGGTATTTTGGCGTAAAAAGAAGGGAAATGAGCGACAAGCGAGCTTCTTCTATCAAATCAAACTTCGTCGACGATTTTTACCTATTTCGCTGGAACGTGGTTAGCCGAGCGAAAATTCTGATATCAGTTCGAAAAGTCGTTGCAGATCTGCGCTCCAGGAATCTGAATTACTGCGGACGGGTGACAGCCGTACTGCCTTGGAATAATTATGGTCCCGTTTACGGCGATCAACCCTGCTTGGCTTGATTTCTACCCGATGCTGGTGGTGTGGATCCCGGATCAGAAAGCTCTTGATGGAAAGTCGTACGGATACATGGAAGGAATGCCGAAGATCACCTGGAATCCAACGCAGTCGGAGTTTCGTTGACTCAGCAAGGACGGGAGAGTGAGAGCGATAATCACCGCTTCCTGCTAGTCTGCGTAGTCAGCCACAGGTTGGGAAGTGCAGCCCGGTGCAGGTGCTTGACTGAGGTGTTTTCATCTTCTAAGGCGCTGATCAACTCTTGCACGGTCCTACGTCATTGACCTTCTTCATCGTTCTGCATATGATGTTCGCCAAGAACACTTCGGAGCCGTGATCGTCTAAACATGCTGGTTCTGGCTGACGGAATGTCGCAAGATCAACGGTTATGTAACGTGGTCTGTTGGGTGGGACCTTGTCACCTTGCTTGAGCTTGCGCGAACGGTACCGACGGCCCTCGGTACTGTACATGAACGTTGGCGGAGTCGGATTATTATTATCGTGATGGAGGGACTTCTGTTGATAGTGTGTATGGTAGATGAAGAGCAGAGAGGGCAAGGCCGTTCTGTCGTGGTAAAGAAGAAATGAGATGGCAGGCGGTGAGAGACCTATATTAGATTGCCACCAGTAATGATAGTCACGATTGTGTGGCGTCACGTGATTGCGAAATTTAAACCTCTGAGATTCTTTGCAACAATTTCAAGTGGTAAACTACGGGCTACAAGTTGCAGTATGCTCGAGGATTACCAACACCAACACGCTTTCTACTGTTGATCATGGCATTCTCTGGCCAGAAAACGATTCCCGCACAGCATGGCGCGGCGGTGCCGCTCAGAGCTGGCCAGCAAATCAAAATCCACAACACCCACGGAAACCAGGTCGTGGATACGTGGGCTTTCGCAGCGTCTTCTAGGGGTACTCGTACTAGGAGTAGCAGCACCATTCCGTACATGAGCATGTCACAAACGCGATCCGCTCTTCGGAAGCTCTGTCCGCATATCAACGACACCCTCGTCACAAACCTCTGTTTCCCAATCCTCACTCTTCTTGAAGACACGTCAGGAGGAACACACGACACTCTTTTCCCAGCCTGCAATCCAGAGCGTTACGCTCACCTTGAGTTGCCTCATCGATCTTGCGCTGAAAACTGCCGGGAAGCGGTGGCCTCCGTTGGGCTGGAGCTTGGGCGTGGCGAAGTCCCAGATCCTCTCAACTTGTTCATGAATGTAAATATCGACTGGGCTGGCGGAAAGAGCATCGAGCTCCAAGAGCCAACGAGTATACCTGGATCATATGTCGTTCTCCGTGCTGAAGTGGACTGTGTGGTGGTTATGTCGGCATGTCCGAATGACATTTCCGCCGTGAACGGCAATCACTGTCGAGATGTGCTGTTCGAAACGTCGTGAAACCGCGAACAAGCCACTGTCAACTGGCTTGGAGTTTGAGGGACACTGAAGGAGACCAGAGAGCAGCCTTCAGCGCGTAATTTGAAGATGATTTTTCCTACAAAGGCGCTTTTGACAACGATATTCGCATTGTCGCAGAGACCACCTCATCCATGTGTAGTTGAATCAGTAGACAAGGCGCAGGAGCTCTGCGTGAGTAGCCATCAACCACCACCCCATCCCTTAGCAAGAAACGTGTGGGACTCTGTGGAGAGCTCTACCATAGTCGTGATTACCAAACAGGTAAGCTCAGGAACAGATCACCCAGGCCCTCCCAGTGGCACGACACGCGTCGGATGAGACTCACACCTTTCCAGACATTGTATTGAGACACTGATCAATGCGACAAGTTCACGTAAAAGCGTTCAGATGCTGACGAATCCATAGAGGCAGAACTGGAGTGCGAAAGAATCGGGGTGTCGTTGGCCAGTCGTGATCGTGATTAGATCAGGAGTGGAAGACAAAAATCTCAGCCGCTTCAACGCACGAGCCCGGGTCCATATGATTCATTATGACCTCACTTTTCCTCTCCCATCTCCAGCTCCACTGGCCCTAGGGTAGAGTACCATCACCATCATCCACCAGCTCGGAGACGTCCGTGACAGAGATTCCATAATCCACTGCAGAGTCTGGAATAGATCCCAAAATCAGGATTGTGACTGATGCATTGCTGCTTCATCATTCGAACCCATATTCGCAAAGTTTTCTGTGTGCCTCTGATACGACGAAATTCAGATCTGAAATTCTTATACCCAACAAGCAGTTGGAACTCTTGGCAAGGCTCTGCCGGCATTGACACCGACGCCAATCGGATGCTTGGTCGCTACCTTGTCGGATAATTCGGGCATCTCTTGCTTCTACCCACTACCCACTACCCACTACCCACGATGCTTCGTCGTCATGGTGTCTCGTGCCTCCAGGGCACAGTAGCATCTTACGATGGCACAGGATACTACCTGACTCTTCTGGAGTGGAAACACGGTCCCATTAAATAGTTGGAGAAGTCCCCAACCTTCAAAGTCCCCAATATTGACTCTCCACACAACATTGTTTACCTCCGGAAAAGCATTGCTATGGGGATTTTACAAAACTTTGGCAAAGGCCAGAATGATGAGAGGACTTTTGACAAAAATGGGACGAATACGCTACCCAACGCCGAAGAGCATGCCGATTTGGAGAAAGAAGCCGGCGAGCCTTTGGACAATACACCGGTCCGTATCTTCACTCCTCGCGTTCTGCTTATGGGATTGATCGTGTCGATAGGTAAATTAAGTCATTCGCAATGAAAGTACCTTCACTAACATGATTTAATAGGCGGTATGATCTTTGGATATGACACTGGTCAAATATCCGGTACGTCTGTTTCCTGCATCCACTCGCCATCTTTGCTAACAATTTGAGTAAGGATTCCTTGAAATGCCCAATTTCCTCAACACATTTGCAGACACGACAAAGAACGGTCAGCCAGCCTTCAGCAACAGCAGATCCGGTACGATTGTGGGTTTGCTTTCGATCGGTACTCTCATTGGTGCCTTGATAGCTGCGCCAGTGGCGGACAAATTTGGTAGAAGATACAGCATTGTATTTTGGAACCTCATCTTTTGCGTCGGTTTGATAGTACAAATCACCACCGGTTCAAAATGGTACCAGCTCGCTCTCGGTCGATGGGTCGCTGGATTGGGAGTTGGAGGTCTTAGTGTCCTGACGCCAATGTATCAATCAGAGACTGCTCCAAAGCAAGTCCGTGGAGCCCTGGTCTCCTGCTACCAGCTGTTCATCACGCTCGGTATCTTCGTCGCTTATTGCATCAACTTCGGCACCGAAAAAGACGCATCATCCAGGAGCTGGAAACTGGTTATTGGCATCGGTTTTATATGGCCCGTTATCATGGCGGCTGGAATCATGACTCTGCGCGAGTCGCCTCGTTGGGACTATCGCCACGGCCGCATTGCTGAAGCGAAGACAACTCTTGCATTGAGTTATAGTGTCCCCGAGAATCACCGAGAGGTCCACCGCGAACTTCGTGAAATTCGAGAGAAGCTAGAAACGGAGAACGCAGGTGGAGGGAAGCACAAATGGACCGAAGTTTTTACCGGCCCTCGCATGCTCTACCGTGTTTTGCTAGGTGTCGCTCTTCAAGCTCTGCAACAGCTTACCGGTGCCAATTTCTTCTTCTACTACGGAACTACGGTGTTCCAAGCCACAGGTCTGAGCAACTCCTACGTAACGTCCATGATCTTGGGAGGTGTCAATTTCGGATGTACTTTCGGGGGTCTTTACGTCGTCGAGCATTTTGGCCGCCGCAAAGCGCTCATCTTCGGAGGTCTTTGGATGTTCATGTGTTTCATGGTCTTTGCCAGCGTGGGACATTTCAGCCTTGATCAGATCACGCCGACAAACACACCTGGGGCCGGAACAGCCATGATCGTCTTTGCTTGTCTGTTTATTGCCGTCTATGCGGTGACTTGGGCGTAAGTTGTGTCTCTGGTCTGTCGTGGGAACAAAACTAACATCGATATAGACCAATCATATGGGCCATTATTGGAGAATTATATCCATCCCGCTACCGAGCAACAGCAATGGCTATTGCGACATCGTCCAATTGGACCTGGAACTTCCTAATCTCATTCTTCACGCCATACATCACAGCCGCAATCGACTACCGGTACGGATACGTCTTCGCAGCCTGCAATTTCGCAGGCGCCGTTGTCGTCTATTTCTTCGTTTGCGAGACCCAGGGACGTAGTTTGGAGGAGATTGATACAATGTACATCCTGCACGTTAACCCACGCAAAAGTTCGAAGTGGGTGCCACCGGCAAATGAGGAGTTGGTGACTGCCGATGCTCTAGCTTTGACGCCTGGAGCGAGAGGCATTCGGAAAGAGCGACCGCATGCGCCTGACAGGATGCAATCGATGATGCAAGAAAATATTGGAGAAGCTTCCGGGGCTAATCGTTATTGAAGTGGGGGATAATGAAGTTTTGTATTACAACTGATTTTCTGGATGTGTGCAGCGTTATAGCGTCATTGGATTCTGGTATCAAAAATTTGGAGCACAATACCCATTTATGCAGTGGTACCTTCGCTGATGACATTTTTTTTCTCCCTTTCAAACGCGTTATAGACTCATTGCCATCCGCAATTCGATCTTGTGAAGTTGAATAGACCTTCAGCTCTAAAAATACACTACGCTCTGAGCCTCGACGGCGGCAGGGATTCGGAATCGGAATGTAAAAGCACGTGACTCGTCCCGATCGGGAAAATGCCACATGGTTTGTACCTGACAACTCCAATTGACCACGAACAACCTGAACTGATTCCTATAAGCACCAGACTGACACTACCCCTGAATCCTGCTTTGGGATAGATCTCCTTCCAAAACTTCTACGAACCCGCTCAATAGCCCCAAGAAGAAGAACCTCAATTAAGCTCCCAAATTCAACACCAACACCAAGATGGATCCCTACTCAGCAGAAGGAGGTACATTGCACCCTTAATCCCTCACCAGTGATCTCTCTAACCCCTCAAAGAACTCGTAAACATCCACTCCGCCTTCCACCAAGGCCAATTCACAAAAGTCGCAAACTTCGACACCTCCTCCTTCTCCAGCGCCAATGACCTCCCCGCCTCGATCCTCAAATACCGCGCCCGTCTCGCCCTTGGAGAACATGACGCTCTCCTCTCCGAACTCAAGGGATCGTCTCCAGATATCCAGGCCGTGCGGATAGCGGCCGAGTACCAGAAGACTCCAGGGGAGGACTCGAAGGCGGTGGGCAAGGCACAGGAATTGGCGAAGAAGGAGGGGGATAATTTGAGTGTGCAGGTTTTGTGTGGGGGTGTGCTTGCTGATGCTGGTTTGGTGGAGGAGGCGTTGGCGTTACTGGCTAAGCATCAGGGGAGTTTGGATGCGTATGTTTTACCTGCCTCTCGACGGTGGGAGAGCGGCATGCTGACTTGATATGAATAGGGTGGCGCTTATTGTGCAGGTACATCTTCAGCAGAATCGGACGGATCTTGCAGCGAAGGAAGCTGCGAATGCGAGGAAATGGGCGCAGGATAGTTTGTTGGTTAATATCATTGAGTCGTGGGTCGGCATGAGAGAGGTATGGCACGCTATCACCTTACAAGTCCAAGAAGACTATACTAACACGGAGAATAGGGCGGAGAGAAATACCAACAAGCCTACTACGTCTTTGAAGAGCTAGCCCAAGCAGCAGCAACGCAATCTGTGCAGTCACTCGTTGGCCAGGCCGTGGCAGAATTACACCTTGGTCGGTTGCCAGAAGCTGAGGCGGCATTCCAGCAAGCGCTTGAATTGGAGCCCAAGAATCCCGATGTGCTGTCGAATCTTGTGGTGTTGAATACGATATTAGGAAAGGATGTTACAGATACGAAGGCGGAATTGCAGAAGGTCAAGCCGAGTCATCAGTTGTTGGTTGATTTTGCGGAGAAGCGGAAGGAATTTGAGAGGGCTTGTGAGAAGTATACTCCGAAGATTGAGGCGTGAAAATGGCATAGAAGAGCTCTCTAATTTGACGATTGGGCTTGGAGATGTTTATACGATTACCAAAAGATCTGGCAAATAGCTCGCAGAATTGGCGATTTGGGAGTAAATTATACCTCGTTCCCAACCCCTTTTCGAAGCTCGTTGATACAATGATTAAATAGCTTGCAAGCTTAAACTGTATTCGATTAATCACCTACCCAACTTCTGATCAAGACCTCCTACACGATGTCGTCTGCAGACTTGTTCTTCAGCTTGTAGCCTGTCGACATAATGAGCTATACTAAATACAGACATCCCATGCGGGCGGGGCATACCTTCTAAAGCCATTCCGCACAGCACGACCCTCCACAGTCGACATTCAACATGGCCTCAAACAAACCACACGCCTTTAATCCCCCAGCCGTCGCAACACCTCCTCCAACCTACAATCAAGTCTCAACCACTCCCCTCCTCCCCACGAGCAAACTCATAACCCTAGCCGGGCAGACTGGGGTGATACCCTCAACCGGCAAGCCGTCACCGATCCACCGCGAACAATACAAGCAAGCCTACATAAACGTCCACAACTGTTTAAAAGCCGTCGGTGCAACACCACGCGATATAATTCACGTACGGCACTACATAGTCCAAGATTCCGGCGATGCGGAATTGAATAAACTGCCAATTGTCGAGAGGGGATGGGGAGACTTGTGGATCGAGTTTATGGATAAAGAGGGGGAGGGACATAGACCCCCTGATACTGTTCTCGGTGTTGCTGGGTTGGCTTTGCCGGGGCTTTATTATGAGGTTGAGGTTTGGGCTGTTATCCATTAGGGTAGTAATTGGGTGTGTCGCGCGGATTTCTTGCACAGGATATCTATCCATCGAGGTTATATACTTGTCGTCAAAAGTTGTAAGTAGAGATTTTCTATTTGTTATATGAGAAAATATCCTTCCATAGCATCCCTGACAACCGCTACGCTTTTTCGAGATCTTTAAAGCCTACGTTCCACGGACTTGTAAAATAATGTTATATAGGAAATATACAAGTTATCAAAAGTCGATGGTTGGAATTCTCGATTTGCATTTTACGAATGTCCTACTTCGATATATTTCAATACTAATTACCCTGCGTTGTAGACATGATACTGAAACGTAGCTCCAGCATAATCATACATGACCAGCATTTACTTAAACCCCGTGATGTAATTGATCATGCCCAAATGTCACTTTGGCACGGTCGTCCACTAAGTACCAGCATTTAGTCATTCCTGTAAGGTGATGGACAGCTCTTCTGCTTCGGCAGCATCAGAACGAGGTCCTCTCTCCAGCCCAGGAACCATCCAGGCTTCTCCGTCATGACGAAGAATGGCTTCGGACGCGTCAAATAGCGTCTCCCAATGGCTCTCTGTTCATACAGCAGGACGGCTACAGTCGCGTTTCGGAGACAAGCGTTTCGAACTCGATATTCACATTGCTGAGATCCCGCCAAAATCTCACAATCTCGCTTCCAGAAATGTAGGTAGTGAGGCATCTCCGCACGAACAGCGCACCTTGTCTGATGAAGTGCTAACTTGGACGTAGACGCCATCACACAGAGTTGCCGAGGAGTGGTTACGAGCCAAAGAAGGCTGGATTGGCCCAAGTTAATATAGCGACTGATTCCATGAAGAAGAATGTACAGCATGCAAGGCCTGTGAATACCATCGGAAGAGAAGAATTGACTCCATCTACCAGTTCCGCGTCTCTTCACCTGATATTCCAGGTGAATTCGGCCCACGCGCTCAAGTCATGGGTCCCTTTGTATGTCCGTTACTGCTTCAATGTGGTGAAGTGTAGCTGGAATATAGAGGATATATACTGCCTTCTTTTCCTGCTCTTAGAAGGTATCTTCTCATCAGCAACTTACAACAAGACTACTTCAAGCAACAACGATCTGGTAACGATATTTTCACGAGCCGCCCGAAAGACTACCAAGAACAAGACAGCTTCAAGGCAATAAGGAGCAACAAGCATATCTTTGCGAAAATCCTTTCTCCAAGGATCACGGATCGTAGCAGTCATGTGTCGCCTACATTATTGGCAATACCGTTTTTGCCCCGTCGAGGCCCATCCTAGCTTGCACCAAGTACCACTCGACAAGCCGAGATGGCCCTGCCAGGAGAAAATATTCAACCTTCCCTGCGATCTCAGAGGCCCATTCCCGGCGTGGAATTCTGGCAAACCGGTTTGCGACAACTGCTCTCCATTGTATAGCGACGATGAGTACAACCTTATGCTCAATGCTTCACCATTCAAGAAGAATGGACCACCATATACAGGGCCAAGACGAGTTGCTGATAGAGCCCTGCTACCTATAGAGAAACCTTTTCCGTGTCTATTCTGCCCCGAAAAATTGACTGCGCGTCATCTTCGCGTCCGCCATGTGTCGATCTGGCATAAAAATGCATTCCGAAATGACCAAGCTGAATCAAGGCTATTGGCTCCTGCACCAGCATCTGACCAACAGAATAGTCCATATGATTATCCGCAGCAGCAGAATGTCTACCAGCAGCAGCCACAATATACTGACCAGTACGCTCGCAATCAACCTGGTCAGGATCCTCGCAATCAATACTCTTCACAGCCAACGTACGCCCGTGGCCCAGTTGAATCACAATCACGGAGCGCATTTGATCGACCCGCCCAAACTCAAGGGATAAGCGGAATACAAACAGGTTTACAAGAACGTGGACGCTCACCGGACACGTTCTCCTCACAGCTAACGTACGCCCGTGGCCCATCTGTATCACGGAGCGCATTTGATCGACCCGCCCAAACTCAAGGGATAAGCGGAATACAAACAGGCTCACAAGAACGTGGACGCTCACCGGAGACATTCTCCTCACTACCAGACCGTTCCCGCCCCATTCCTGCACCGACAATAGCAGCGTCATCAGGGCGAAAGGATTGGAGCTCGATCCTGGATGATGCAGACAAAGCTCCACAAGGACGTTTGAATAATCCACGAGGGGGATCCCCAGCTCCACGAGGACGTGCGCAAAATGCACCACCACCATCTACTTTAGCTCAAGCCAGAACAAGACGGACGGGAACTGGGATGTCGATCGAGGACATGCTCAACACGGGCACCCCAGCAGGAGGCACCTCAGCAGGACGTCCCCGGCCACGATCAAATTCAAGATCAGGATCAGATTCGCCAACTAAAGATTTACGAGGGGAATCCCCAGCTCCACGAGGACGTGCGCAAAATACACCACCACCATCTGCTTCAGACCAAGCCCGACTAAGACGGACGGGGACGGGGATGTCGATCGAGGGCATGCTCAGTACGGGCACCCCAGCACGACGTCCGCGGCCACAATCAAGTTCAAGATCAGGATCAGATTCGCCAACCAAGGACACGCCATCCCCACCTGGCTTTCTCAAGTCCATTCTCAATCCCCAAGATAAACACAAGAAAGATCCAAAGGACAAGAAAAGTCCAAAAGGCAAAGAGCCCTCACAATCCAAGAAGCCAAAGAGAGGGCCTTAGGGAACGATCGACTTGAGTTGAACTGTTGGGATCAGGGCTCGATGGAGATCTGATGTGATCTCTGTCCGAAATGAGCATTCGAGAACACTGCGAGCACGAGTGGAATGATGGCACGTGATGATTTGATATGGTTTCGGTACTGAAAGCGGCTTTGACCCGGTTGGCTGGTATTGGGAGGTTTGGTACATGTTTTCCTGCACGGTTTGATTTGGTATCAGTACTGAAAGCGGCTCTCCATTTGCTGGATCAACCTGGACATTCTGTACTTGATCTTTGGGTTTGGTTGTCTCCTAGGACACTCACACAAATAATGAACGAAATGATTGAAACACCAGAATTTGAAAAGTGGATAGATGCATTGCTGCACTTGTGTGGTACTATCAACTATTCAACCTCTCTGCTCTGCTATGTCAAAGACATACCCAGGCGACAGGACGTGGACCTGCAGAGTAGGATTTTGTCGCCCACCCCCCTCTTCCTCTTACAAACCCTCACAAACACAATCTCTTGCCAAAAAACCCCCAAAAGACAACTGTCAAGCCCAGCGATCATCCAGCCTTTCAAGCGTACACCCACTGTTGCCAGCTTGGTTCACTCTAGAGCATTCGAATCATCCACATCCATCTCAAAAGAGGCTTCACGAGCCTCCTCTTGGATTTCTTGCAGCCTCTTCATCGCTGCCTCAACCGGCTTCTGAGCCTTCTCCTTCAACACGGCCAATTTCTGCTCTGCTGCTTGCGATTGCTTTTCAAACGCGGTTTTCGCCGTGGCTATCACCATGTTGTACTCAGCTTTCGCTGCGGCAGAGCCGAGGTCGCCCAAGTCTTTCGCAATCCGAAGCTTTTCCTCTTGAGCCTTGATCCTCGCAGGAAAATCGCCGAACATCTTGAGTCTCTTCTTGTCGCGTCTCGACTTATTCCTCGCTGTCATCTTCGCCCTCCTGGCCTTCTCTTCCTCGTCGTCGTCGTCATCGCCTCTCTCTCTCTTCACACCCTTCTTGCTCTTGTCACCCCCAGGCACGCTCGGTTGGGCTGTCTGCTGAGTTGCCCCAGCATTCCGCCCTCCCTTCAGAACCATGGGGGAAGCCGCCTGGTTAGAAATACCCTGGTGGGGTAACATCTTGCCAGGCAGCCCGAGCATAGGGCCCGCCGCTCCAACCTTCGGTCCACGGGTAGGCATCGCCGCGCTCCCACCGCCTAACATCTGCTGAGGCGCCTGGTGTGAGCCAGGAGCCAGAGCCAATGGTGCAGTGGGCGCAGAGAACCCGGCCGTCCCATAGCCGTAAGGATTACCGTAGAAATTCTGCTGCGGTGGTTGAAACCGCACCACGTCGTGCCGGCAGGCAGGATATGAAGCCTGCCCACAAACCCGACATGGAGTGAAACAGATTCCAGCGTGAGTCCTACCACAGTTTAGGCAAGGATGATGCATTTTGACAATTGTGATGATTTAGTAAGCGATCTGGAAGGATCTAGTGTAAATCAGCAGAATTGGAAAATGTGAAGGTGAAGAAGAAGAAAGAAAATTTTGCGACCGACGAAGTTCTAGTCATTACGCAAAATTCGCGTGATCACAACAAACGCGTCATGGCTTGAACGCATTCGCGTGTTGTTGTGTATGCTGGGAATCTCGAACATGCGGGAACATCGATATATTAGTAGACCAATCAAGGACCTGTACACCAATTTGCTATAATCTTACCTTATCCTGTCCACTGTGCTCTCCCTCAAGCTTTCGCATTTTGTAACCTTTTGGCCAAAAAATGGAAAACAAATTCGGACCGCGAGATCCGAGTTTTGAAAGCATGCAAGGACCGAATTCGATGGGAGAAGCGGTCGACTCTGTAGAGAGTATCGTGCGGACTGGATTGGCTCATCAAATTGCTGGTACCACGGCTCGAAATATGTTTTTCACCTTCCTCGAAAAAAGCCGGTCTTCAACCGAGTTGAAAGGGTCGTCTTGATCAAGTTGTCAGAATGGATATTAATGTTAAATTTCAGATTTTGCTCACTTGACGATCAAAACCGAGCACTTGGCGGATAGAGCATACTCCTTCTGGATCTCTTCAAAGTCGACGAGATGTTGCGTAGTAATGGGCCGCGCCGACTCCAAAGAACTGGCATTCCTTCCATCCGTTATCTGACTGGCCTTGGACTTCTGTGATAGTTCGATATATAGAGGGAGGACGAGGCATTCACTTCCGATTTGGACTTGCGAAATTACCGCCAATTTGGTGCCTTCCGTAGCGTCGACGTTTCGTGCCATACGCTTTAGACGTCCTTCATCCGAATAACCAGGTGGCGAGTGTTCTTCACAGGCCTTCTCATGAACGAGGGTGATGGCTTAAAAACTAGGAAGGTCTGGAAAGATTGTCAGGTTTGGAAAGATTGAAATAGACCGTCGGTCGTTCCTAGATTAAAATGGACCGAATTGGGCAAGGAGCTTTTGCAAATACGTGGCGAGAAATAAGTTCCAAGACTGGTTACAAGTAGGTACAGTGTGAGCATGATTGGTTGCACATGAAAGAGCCCTCAATTCGATGGGGATTTGATGACATATGGTTGTTAAAGTATGTTTGTGGTTGGGTTGAAGTGCTAGGTACCTCCCACCCTAGTCATGGTCCTGAAGATATATACTGTACCAAGCCACCGCCCGAGCCGTGCAGGGGCAAGAACAGACGTCTAGCAGACCCCGCCAGCATCGCCAGTCATCCAAATCATCAAGCATATCTACACAAACAAATTCCCAACATGCCCGAGAGAAGCTCTTGCTGTCGCTAGGGGCTTCTACCTCGCGCCACAGTTCTTGACTCGCGGACAATACACAGACGAAGTAGCCTGCAGTAATAGGGGAACAAGAGAATTCCAGAAGCGTGGGCTTGACCTAGAACATGCTTGATTCTCATCTCATCGATCGCAGGACTCATCATTTTTAGCATAATCGGTCTCTCAATCCTCAGGTTTGCCAGCTTCCTGTATTCAAATTTCCTAATTGTCATGCACTACATCGCTGCAGAGGAGAGAACATAACGAACTGTTCCTCTAAACTATCCGGATAAGTTGCCCGACAACAGCCAATGTCACAGTATCTTCCGCAGCATATGTTCCGGCTGGATGTTTCGATTAAAGCTAAGCAAGCAAACCAGTTTCTGAGTCGTGGTTGAGATCCCATTTGCTAGCAAATGTCTTGACCTCAGGTAACTGCTTGGTGTTTGTGTCGACCAATCTCTTTATTACACACTGTTCACGCAAACCCTTCCGAATGATATAAGAGGTAGGAGCTAATAAGAAGATGGACTCATTCCATAAATTACCGACAGAACAGCGTCTTATATAAACTTTTCCTACACTCTTTTGGCCACGCTCTCCAGAAAAAGACTAGATGAGTACAGGAATGAAGCTTCTATACTAGCTAAAGCTTCTATAAACATAGCGGGAACGTATAGGTATTGAAGCAGTCTTCCTCGTCGCCTTTTCTCTATTCTTACCATAACAACTCTTCAAGACTTTCTTCTCAACCAAGAACCTTTACCACCCCTTCTGCTACCACTCCTACATTCGATCTACTCGCCAATTCTCTACCACTTCTCTATCTGCTCAATCTTGAACAGAACTTCCTCTGGCATCTTATCGAGCATTTCCACGAACACAAGTAAGTCTTCATCCTCCACACAAAGACTCACAATCTCCTCTCCTTATTCCTCCAAAACTCCTGACACGACCATTTCAACCACCTCGTCATCGCATCTAACCATCCGTCCCAGACAATCTTCACACTCCTAAATAAAAACAATAAAACAAAATGGTCGTCCTTACCGCCCCACAACCAGAACACGTGGAAGTCGGCCAGACAATCGCTGCCGCGGCTCAAGCCGAAGTCGGTTACAAAGGCGTCCAATAAGGCTGAACCTCCCGTGGTCAAGGCCGGCGAAGGCCATCCCGATCTTGTAGGCCGTCAGTATAAGATGCTGACCAAGAAGGACCATACCGAGAACTTCAAATAGCGGAACAACAATAAGCGTTGTACAGAGTGTGGATCTGCCGAGCATAAGTGTGGATCTGCGGAGCACAAGTACCGCAAGTGTCAAATTCCTGAGGCAAAGATTAGGAGGGTGAGTTTTTTCCCTACCTGTGATTTCGATAGTTGGATGAGATGGGATGCTAACTGGATGTAGATTGTGGCTTCGAAAGAACACCACTTCTTTATGAAGGGTCCAAAGGTTCAGGATCCGGAGAACCCCTTCTTAGCCCTACCACGCGAGCTCAAGGACGAAATCCTTCGACATGCGTACTTTCCTATCTTGTAATCTTTAGAAAGGGCTGGAAGCTTCATGCTATCGAGAAATGATTTTATAGAGGGAAATCCCTTGGAAAACTATTGACTTATCAGAGTAAAGAGAGCTGGCAGTATAATTTTAATAAAGGACGGATTCAATCCTTTGAAACAATTCATAGCGCTTAGTTAAAGATCGATATTGATGAAACTCTTGTAACTTGGTTCAATTTTCGACTCCAGGACTTCTTTTTGAAACATATCTCTAACAAATATAAAAAGATCCTCGTAGCGAGTGCATAAGTGTAATAGAAAGTGGACATGGGAACGGTTATGTATTTCAAATTATCTATTCTAAATCAAGATCGTAGTGAAAGTTGAGGCTCAATCGGAAGCAACTGAAAAGCTTCTGGCGGAAGAGAGACGGCAAGTAGAGGATGAAGTTCGTGGCGTGAAGAGGGCTCGGTGGGAAGAGTATCAGGGTGAGATGAAAGAGGGGAGTTCGAAGTTTTCGCGCACAAAGTCAGAGAAGCAGATGGAAAGAGAAAGAAATGGCGATCCTAGAAAAGAAGTGCAATGATAACAAGTGGGAAGCGAAGTTCTTCCAGCGTGGTTGGTGAACGCTTGCTGAATCGCTCTATTCGGCTGCTTCTCACCAGTGCACAGGACTCGCAAGAATTACGTGGACAAGTAAGGTTTTATTGGTCGTAGGTTAGTTGGAGCCCAAGCTGAATGGCTGAAATCTAACAGGGTGTCAAATCCTATCTGCAACCTCCAAGTGGTGACACCTGGGTGCCCCCTCAAGGAGTCCTCAGTGCCTAGAGGATAAGCCGCTCCGTACCAACTCCAAACATCCCACAACAAATCCGCTCACGCCACACAGAAGAACACTCCAAATCTCCACGCTCTCAACCCCACATCACCGCTCCGCCTATCCTACCGTCAAATCCGAGTAATCTGAACCGTTCGGACCGAAGTGGTCTGAGCGGCAGTAATAGCCACAGTCAAAGCTGCCTGCTCCTTCACCTCATCAGCCTTGTACTCACGCTTCTCCTCCACCGCCTTCATCATAGCTGCCTCCTTGCTCGCCTCGAACTCCGCCTTCACCTCGCTCTCCACACGAGCAGCCATCCGATCACGGAACAGCTGTGCCAGGTCCTCTCCGTTGCTCCAGACATTCTGTCCTGGCTGTAGACCAAAGGCGTAACCATGGCGATCGGTAAGCTCGAGGACAAGCTCAATCAAACGCGTGCAGTTGACGATTTGCTCGAGGTTATATCGCTTGATGAAGTTCTGCACCGAGTATGCATGTGCGTCGCCATTCACGGTGTACGCAACATCGAGGGAGATACGCACCTTCTGCAGATTCGTGCAGAGTTGCATCAGCTCGACATCCCCGCTCACCATGGAGTACACACCGCCGGGACCATGACGGTTAGCGGGATATGCCTGGCCGGGATTGAACCAATGGAAAGAGGGGAATTCCAAGGATCGCACGAACTCCTCCATCTGATGGTCCTTGATGAAGCGCTGGAAGTACTTCATCGCGCGACCGGAGCGGAGGATGAAGTTGTTCGTGCGCATCAAGACCTCAAGAGATTCGCGACTCAGCTGATAGGAAACACGGAAGATGCCAGGGAGGAACTTGCGATCCGTCTGGACCGTGAAATCCTGGTCTACGTCATTGATTCCGCGGTATTCATTGACGACTAGTTCGAGGATCAGGTCTCGAAGCTCGCGTGGGATGCGCATCAAAGGTAGATTCGGGTGTTGAACGACAGGAGGCAGCATATGGAAGTTGTATTCCTTTGATGAAACGGCCTGGAAACTTCGAATTAGCATCTCATTACCTCGCCCAGAATCCACCACAGAGAGGGGCCGGAAACTCACCTTTCGAATCTTCTTCTCCCGAAGAGTGCACTTGCGAAACTTGTGGGCACTAGAACCACACTCGGTACAACACTTGTTGTCCTTGCGCCACTGGAAGTTCTTGGTATATTCTGCTTTGGTCAGGTCCTTGTATTGGCGACCAATGAGGTCGGGATGGCCTTCGCCGGACTTGACGACAGGGGGCTCAGCCTTGGCCTTGGCATTGCCAGCCTTGCGGTTGTATGTCTTAGCAGGGTTGTAGGAAGCCTTGTATCCGGCCTCGGCTAGGGCGGCTGCGGCGACGGTCTGGCCGACTTCGATGTATTGAGGTTGGGGAGCGGTGAAGACTGCCATTGTTGTGGTTGGGTATAGTGTTGGTTTGGTGTAGTGATGGGTTTATTTACTGGAAGTTGTGCTGCAGTGGTTAGTTTTGGAATAAGAATTGGAGATTCTCACCGGCGGGACTCACTGTGCTTGCTGAATGTCTCAAGAGAATATCTGGTATTCAAGGAAGAACGGACAAGAAATTGCCGAAGATGTTGTGAGAGATTGGAGGAGGAGTTGGTGGTATAGTAAGCCGGTAAGATTCTTGGTTGAGAAGAAGAAAGTATTGAGGAGTCGTTATGGTAAGAAGAGAGTAAACGAAACTTGGAACGCTGCTTAAATACCTGCCAGAGTTGTTGCTGTGTTTCCCATGTTGCTGTGTTCTACTACATCCCTGTCCCTGATGTATTTGCATGCGAGCCTCAGCCTTATAAACACAGGCTTCATAAACACAGTAGGTACACAGCATTCTAGGACTGTAGATCGACTCAGAAAGCTTGGTCATATGAGGAGTAACACAGGGCGTTACCCCATCGCTAAGCAGGTGTGTTAGTATACGGTATCCACTCATGTGTTTCCCTGTCTTACACTTATAACGTAGATACTTCAACCAAAGTAGCATAACAGGAGTTGCTCCGCTTTTTGGAAGAGCAGGGCTTTACACCGATTATCCTAGGCTTACAATGCCACTTTTCAACAGTATGTGTATGTATAGCTATACCGAGAGCCAAACCACCCACCACGTTTTGTTCGGGAGCGCGTGAACTTCCTACACACGATGTCAGTGACAGATACTTGTAAACTCATAAAATCACTCTTACTACTACTGCGAGCTAACAAACACACAAGGCGCTGTCCAATACATAATAGGTAAAAAAAGAGACCGACTACTCAGCTCCCATCGGTAGTTGGGAAGTATAAGGTTTTTGCCTATGCCATAATTCTTCCTTTAAAAGTAAAGGGCGATTGGCTTTCCTAAGGAATTAATTAGTAAAACCGTTTTAGTCAATCTCTTATCCGCAGTTCAAACAACCATGATTGATTGCACAACTTTTCGTTCCCCACCTTGTAGGCAAAGCAAGACTGGCTTGTCACGTTTCAAACTCTTTCGACTTAGGGGCAATCAGGCCACAGAAACAAGTGGAAAGACGAACATGCTTCATTGAATTTTCTCAACCTCGCAGTGAATTATTCAGCACAAGCGCTTGAGGTCCGACTTTTTAGAAAGCCGCAGAAAGGGCGTCCAACGCTTTCCGAAAGGATTTGAACGCCGATGATGTGCAGCTAATGTGTTGACAGGCAGAAACTCCTCATTATGTTTTCCTGGTATACCCAACAGGCTAAATAGCAAATAACAACTCCCCACGCAATGCATCTCTTACATGGTCGTTCTCTAGATTTTAAAAAGACAAAGCGTCAACAGCAATCATGACGGATCTCTTTTTGGAGACATCAAAATTACCAATGTCGCACCAGTTCTTGACAGGCTGCAAGTTTGTTAGCATGTCGGATTGGTGCAATGAGTAAGGACTGACTTACCAGACAACTCAAATACTTACACCACGAGCATTTCTTCTCAAAGACGTAGAAATTCCGCAAAAGTAGTATGAAAGCGATGAGTACGCCAACAAGGGCAGCTGCGCGGAATAGCCACCACACCCACCACAATGGCTTCCGACCCTTGAAGAAGCCAACAGGTTGTTTCGCAAAATTTTGCAACCCAGTCTGGGTTTCCGAACGTTCCAGCTTGTAACCTGGCGGAGGAGAGCGTGCCGTCGGAGACCCAGAGGGAGATGACGTGTCTCGTCTCGCGCCACTCATCGTGGCGTAGGGTGGATCATCCTGACCGGTGCGTTCTCGCAGTGAATCCGGAGAATGGAGGATGCAAATCCCGAGGACAAGACCCATTAAGAAGCCACCGATGTGGGAGAAGTTGTCCAACGCTGGCAGGAGTCCAAGGATAAAGGATATGATGATGTCCAGAAGAATGAAGCAAAGGTCTCGAATCGGCGAAGGGCGGCTTTTCCATGTGTATAGCAAGTCGAGCAGGACGATCGCTATGATTCCGAAGAGCGACCCTGAGCAGCCTGTTGATGGAAGTCCATTTGGAGCGAAATTTCCACCCATTACAAAACCAAAAATTCCCGACGCGAAATATACCAGGAGGAAGCGGAGGGTACCGATTTGCCGCTCGATATCTCGTCCCAAAGTCCATTGTAATAGCATGTTGAAACCAATGTGGATGATTCCTCCGTGCATAAAAATTGGAACGATGAATCTCCACCACTGGTTCGGTTTCGGCGTTGTGCCGTCTGTTTGCTTGTCGAGGTTCATGCCATTGCCGCAGAGTTGGGCAAGACTGCAATTTGCGTCATTGGTAGTCGTGCTTGGACATTGCAATTTTACATCAGCAGCAGTCTGCACTGTACCATCTGCAAGTGTGACATTTATCTCGCGCATGCAGGGGACGTATCGGGCGCCGATATTGATGAGGACGTAGGGCGAGGGACCGATCATTGGGTTGAAGCTCGGTTTGATTTCAATTGGCGAGCCGGTCAGTTGTGCTATCCATTTGTTAGCTTTCGTCTATTTCGAATACAGCAGCAGACATACCATTTCTGACGATCTCTACGATGAACATTACTAGCTGAACTCCAGTGAGAACAAATACAGCCCAGGTGACTCTCCCTGTGAAGAGGCCTTCCTTTTTCTTCTTGCCTCGACTCCTGCCACTGGGCCTGCGCCTTGCAGCTCTTGGTTCGTGGTCGTAGCCCATTTCTGCCTGAGTCGGACTCGACGTCACCCCAACACCGCCTAGTTTATTGACAGACTGTTTGCTCTGGTTTTGCATCGGAATCGCGTTCCCATCTGTGAACGGATCATTATAGCTGTATGTGCTCACAGTATCGCCGGGTCGGCCGTAATAATGAGGGGACTCTGGGTCGGTAAGACGTTGTTGAGAAATGTTCGGTAAAGAGGGTTGTGGGTATGAAGGGTATGTTTGGTCTTCAAATGGCGATGTTACTGGCGATATGTTTGATGTGTTCAATGTTGGGTTGGAGGGACGAAACGAGGGTGAGGCTGGTACAGGAGGAAGTGGTGCTTCGGCGCGGCCATGGTACTGGGAGTCATTATGTCGTGGGTCGAACTGCGAGTAGTAGTCGTGAGATGCCATTCTGGCGGAGAGTGGGTGGAACGATTGACAGGCGGAGAGTGGGTGGAACGATCGACAGGAGAGAAGGATGTTCGAGTTGGCCGGGTCGGGTGAAAGTGCGGTGGAGTATTATGAAGCAAGCAAGCTCAGCGAACAGCTCAGGTATGTGTGAGATGTCAGCTCTCACAGCATTGTGATTGTTGCTTGTCGGCGGGGGCTGTGCTCGCGAGGCGAACTGCTGCAGGCGACTCGGTTGGAGCGGAGTGACGAAAGTCGTGTAACCAGCTGGACGAACGACAGCAAGTTTGAAGCAGTGAAGGCCGCGTAGGTGGTGAGTACAATAAGGGCTATGTTTCCGCCAGGCTGGGATGGTTGCGAGCAGCGGGAGGAGACGGGAGTGGATAAACAAGACAAAGAAAAGCCTGAGGTCCAGGAACAATGAACAATGCAATGGTGTTTGGCTGGCTGGCTGCTTCACCTCCATCCATCCTGAGCTGTTTCAAGTTTCAGCGGCTGTCTTGGACAGTTGTGGATCCAAGCCAAGCGATCAACGAGGTCTAGATCTACTTCCGGTAAAGCTCAATACTTAATTAATGTGCGCCCTCATTCACTGACTACAGAAGATTTGCCGATCAATATCACTTTTCCTTCCCAGTTTCCTTCATCTGAGACCATCTCGAGACTGTCCTCGCAGCTTCGAATACCAGCTCGCTGGAAGATCAAAACAACTGACTTATCAGATATAATACTGAACCACAAGGCGCTACATATGAGAGGGAATAGGATGGATGACTCCATTGTGGTTACGAATATTGAATTCGGTCCATCTCTGGTTTGCCGACTCACTTTGCAATATAAAATGGGTCTAACCCAGACTGATCAAGTATTAACGCCCTTAAGGCTTTCATCAGCCATCATAAATCTCCCGATCCGTCCTAATTCGGCAATGCTCTGATCAAAAAATTACCCATCACAGCTTACAGCACAAATTTCGACAGTCAACGACAATATCACACAACATTTGATTCACGTTTTCATGATCAATGTTTCCGTTCATCTCCTTGTGCTGGTGTTCTTACAATTGATTCCTCCACAAACAAAATACGCTTCCAAAAGCCCGAATGCTTGCTGTTGCATGTCGTTTTGCTCTGAGAATTTTATAGGGTCTGAGAACCTGCTGGCTTGGTGTTTCCCAGGTTGCTGTCTTCCACTGGAATAGCCATAGTCTGATTGGAAACCCGGATTGGGTCTGATGTCACCGGATCTCTGGTCATTGCTGAAATAGCCCAAATCCGAAGAGACTGGATCTTTGGGCTTGTTCGGGTCCGACATCTTGAAGAAACTAATGTTTGGTCAACGGTATTTAAAAGTTAAATGGGTTTGGATGTATCTCTGGAAATATCAGTATCGAATTGAGGGATAACAGAGTTGGTCGCATCTAACATAAGAAATTTCAGAATTGAAAGGCACCATGTCACTCAGACGCACTATTTTGACTGCTGTTGCTATTAAACTAGTAACTATATAGAAGAAGCAACGCTCATGGGTGTGTAAGAATGGTTACTAGGGCAGGATCTATCGTTCCCTCAGCAAGTCGTTTACCTTCGGAATAGTGGTCTAAGGTCATGAACAGCTTTTGGGTGCGTATCTCTACCGATACTTCAGCCCACTTGTCGAATACACCATCACGAACGAGACAATACGCCAATCCAAGTATCGTGCCTTGCTTAACCGCATGAAGTTTAGGCAGTGGCTACGATGCTTTGTAGAAGTGCCTTCTGTATAGAAGAAAAGTGAGTGAGCACGACTTCTCTAAGAATACCAATTGATGAAAGATGATGGTCGACAGGAGATTGACTGTGGTGGTCCACCACGCTTGACCGAACCCGCCATGACTCGCGTGCACACAAACGATACCAAAATCCACCACCAGAAATCTTTTCTCGGCCGCAGCACTCGACATCAACTCGCCAACTAACAATAGCAAACATGCCTTTCCGTAAGTCCTACAAATCACCGCACGATAGTGCGATCGTGGACCGATTGCACTGTGTAGATTTAGGATACCTTGGCTAACCACTGGTTTTCTACTTTCAGAAAAGGAACTCAAGGTCAGCTCCCTCACTCACTCGGCTGTTAACACTTTCTCACATCTGACAGAGCAATGCGTACTTCAGCCGCTACCAAGTCAAGTACAAGCGTAGACGTAGCGGGTCAGGAACCACATTCGATCTTGTTCCCCTTGCACCTGCTGATACAGCTATAGTAAGACCGACTACTTCGCTCGCAAGCGCATGATCACCCAGGCACGCAACAAGTACAATGCGCCAAAGTACAGACTTGTAGTTCGGTAAGGTTTCGCGCGACCCATCCTGGCATCACACAACTGACTCGCAACAGCTTCACCAACAAGGACATCATCTGCCAGATTGTCTCCTCGGAAATTGTTGGCGACAAGGTCTTCTCTGCCGCTTACTCCCACGAGCTCCCACGATATGGCATCAGCCACGGACTCACCAACTGGTCCGCCGCATACGCAACCGGTCTCCTCCTTGCCCGCCGCACACTTAAGAAGCTTGAGATGGACGAAGACTTTACCGGTGTTGAGGAAGCTGATGGTGAGTTCACGCTCACCGAGGCTACCGAGGGAGAGGAGGGTCGCCGCCCATTCAAGGCTTTCTTGGATGTTGGTCTTGCCCGTACCTCCACTGGTGCCCGCGTCTTCGGTGCCATGAAGGGCGCATCTGACGGTGGTCTCCTCATTCCCCACTCCGAGAACCGCTTCCCAGGCTACGACGTCGAGACCAAGGAGCTCGACGCCGACACTCTCCGCAAATACATCTTCGGTGGTCACGTTGCCGAGTACATGGAGACGCTCGCCGATGACGACGAGGAGCGCTACAAGTCATTGTTCGCTGGTTACATCCAGGACGATATCGAGGCCGACGGTCTTGAGGAGTTGTACCAGGAGGCACACAAGCAGATTCGCGAAGACCCATGGAAGAAGGCAGAGGATGACGGTGAGAAGAAGGACAAGGCATACTGGAAGGCCGAGTCGCTCAAGTACAAGAAGAACAAGCTGTCCAAGGCCGAGAAGGAACAGCGCGTCAAGGACAAGATTGTCGAGCTCAGGGAAGCCGCTGCCGAGTAAGCAGGCTGCTTGAGTATGCACGATTGGGATTCACGTTCTGTATGAAGTTCTACGGATGATGGTTATCTGGGTCTGGCGGCGTCAGGCGTAGTGCCAATGGCAGCTGTTGAATGGCCAGCAAAAATGCAACATGACCGATCTGAATAATACGACGTTGAAAGCTGGCGAATTGAATGTGTTTGTGCAAGACCGATGTACCCTGTTCCCTGAGTGAGACGAGGACAAGACCTCGGGTGGGACTCGAGCTCGAGTTCCACAGAATTGTAAGCGGCCTCCAAATAGCAAGACGATACCGCTCAGCCGCGTGCTCGTTGTTTGGTGGACACGAAGGTGACAATAATGCAATTTTGAATCAATCTAGTAAAATTTGCTTCAATCTGGAACAAATTCAAAGATTCGAAGCCATTATTAATACTGAAGGGGGACGAAGGCGTCCGCAACCGCCATGGCACCTTGCATCGGCGTCATTGCTCGGTCCTTCATGGATTAGGTACATCTTTGGCAGCCAAGTACATGGGAGTCAATGTAGATTTGTTAAGCAAAATATAAGCCATGAACTGCCTCTCTGACCTGATGCTGATTTCATAGTCATCTTCGTCTCCATCTCCATCTCCATCTCCATCTTCCTCTCTTACTTCCGCATTTATCGCATCTCCCGTTTCATGGGCCGCCGCTCACTTGTCGGCTGACCCCGCGACCCAGACACGTTGATGACAATCATCCAGGACGCTGGCATTTTTAGAACCCCCAAGCCAATCTACTTCCTGTCCAATATACATATCCCTATGGGTCCAGCAGCAACATCTTTCCATCCACGGTATACCTCAAACCCTCAATGGAAGACATTCACGGCGTCCAGGTCGACTGGCTCTATCATTCGAACAGAGGTACGCGGAAGAGACGGTTATCGTCGTCATGAAGCTTTGCCATGACCGCGCAATATCGATACATATACTGAGCAGTGCTTGTAGACCGACAGCATCGTCTGAACGCGCCCACAGCGCCTAGTCTATCCAAAGATGTCCCCCCTCTGCCGTCGCATTCCAACCAGCACATACCCCAGAACACAGTGGCTGCGCCAGCAGCTCCCCAAGTTACTCCTCCCAGACCCATACCTATACACTCCAATACTGCTCCTGTTCCATCATCCCAACAATCGCCCAACCTTTCGAAAACACCCCCGAAAAGACCGGGATTGCTCAGCCGCACGAGCGGCGAAAGACTGGCTCCTCAGGTTTCACCGGACCCTGGAAGCAGGACACATCTAAGACGTAATTCTTGGATATCCAACATCAGCTCCAAATTCTCATCGCAGAGTCCGCAGCAAGCAGGGTCCACGCAGACGAATGGCGCTCCACCTCCACAAAGCGGAAAACCAAACTCCATTGGACCTGCCAAGGCGCAGGTAGGATTGTCCACGGAAGAGATCGAACCATACGTACCGCAGCAGCCGAAATATGGCAATCCAGGATTCTTCTCGAATGCGCTGCGCCGACTTTCGTCAAACACGAGCACCGGGCCCGGAAAGACGGCACTGAACGGAAGTGTATGTCCGAGACGGGTTTTGAACATCGACAAGAATAGACCGCGATGTCTCCTGCCGGAACTGGACCAGGCGAAGTTGAGGAGGGTCGCGTTCTGCGTGGATGTGGAAATTGCTGGTGGTCCAAGATACAATGATGAGCCCGAGGCGGGCGAAAAGACAAGGCGAACAAAAGAAAAGAAACTCAAAGAAAAAGGAGAGGGAGAGGCCCTGAAACATCCACAGGAGCTAGCACAGGAGAAAGAGAAGAATGGCATTATCGAGATCAACGACGAGAACATCGGGACATCAGAAAACTCGAATCCTGAAGGAACTGTGAACGAGGAGGAAAAGAAAGAGTCTTCGCGCAAGAGGGAGAAGAAGAAGCGATCCGAGGAGGAGCGAAAAGAGCGCAAGGAACAGAAAAGGCGCAAGGCTGAAGAGAGTGGTCAGATTCCTGTTCAAATCACTCGGGATGCAGAATCCAGTGGTCGATCAACGCCTGCCGGAGGAGCTTCAGCACCATCTCGACCGATGGATAGGCCTACCATTGATCCTCTCCGAATCTATCGTCGCTGCTGCCAGCTTCGAGAAACACCAGTCCTGAAACGCATCAGTGATCAGCTTCAGAACAAAGTTGCATGTCCGGTGTCTACCCCTGGCGTTGTCTCTTTTCTCGACTTGACTGGCTCTCGTCTTCAATTTGCGGACGTGATGACATTGAGCGACTGGCTAGCGATTGTTCCTGTGAAGAAACTCATCCTCGAAGATTCTGACCTCACGGACGAAGGAATCCGAGTCATTCTTGCTGGCCTCCTTGCATCGAGAAGTCTGGACCGACCGGTACAAAAATCTGTAGCCCTGAATGGCGACATGAGCGCATCACAGGATGAAAGATCTGGCGTCATCGAGAAGCTGAGTCTCAAGAACAACCCTAAGATGACCAAGGAAGGCTGGAAACACATCAGCTTGTTCATCTACATGTGCAAATCGTTGAGGGCACTCGATGTTTCGATGAACCACTTCCCTGTGTCACGAACGGACCTCGAAGGAGAGGTTTGCAGAGCCGAACAACGTGATCCGGCAGAGATCTTCGCCAAGGCCATTTCAACGAGATTGGGTGGCAATCGCTTCGAGGAGCTGATCATGGCTGAGTGTTCGCTCACATCATCGACGATCCGAAAGATAGTTGATGGGGTCACCGTCAGTGGACTCAACAGATTGGGCCTGGCAGGCAACAATATCGACGTGCAGGGCATTGATCATGTCATTCATTACCTTCGGTCTGGTGTCTGCCAGGGACTAGATCTCGGCGGAAATGATATGCGGGAGCACATTGGGCATATCGGAGAAGCGTTCCACAGTGACTGCCCAATCTGGGCTTTGTCTTTGGCCGACTGCAACCTGACTCCAGCGTCTCTCAGGCCCCTCTTCCCAGCTTTGCTCAAGTTGAAGAACCTGAGGTTTTTAGACCTATCACACAACCACGATTTGTTCTCAAAACAGCCGAGCGCCCTGGGATTGCTGCGACAATACCTTCCCATGCTTCCTTTGCTCAAAAGAATCCATCTCATGGATGTCTCGATGACACCTGCACAGGCTATTGCTTTTGCAGAAATTCTGCCAGAATGCCCATGGCTAGCTCATATTAACATCATGGAAAACCCACAGCTTTCTGCTCTAGCTTCGGCCACGGACGAAGAGACACAGGAAGAAGCTTGCGCACTGTATGCCTCGCTCATGGCTGCCGCTCGAGTGTCGTCCTCATTGATATGCGTGGATATCGACGTGCCGACCTCGGACAATAGCGAAGTTGTCAAGGCTTTGGCTAAACAAGTCGTCGCGTATTGTCTCAGGAACATGCGGAAAGCAATCGATGTAGGAGAACACGGAGAAGCTGCTGTGCTCGCTGCGACTGAGGGCCAAGATGCTGAGGTCGAGGTTCCGGATGTCCTATTACATCTCGTCGGTCATGAAGATGGCCATGTCGATGCCAGTATTGATGAACCCGCGCCAAGTAATGATTACATTGTGGGCGGTACCGGAGTGGTCAAGGCGCTCAGCTACTGTCTGTCCGAAAAGGCCTCAGAATTGAGACGAGGCTCATTCCCGACGAGCGGAAATGCCACTCCCAGCTCTAAGGCGAAGACTGATATTGATGCCAAGAAAGCGAGACAAATGAGCAAGAATCTACTTGACAGTGCTAGGAAAGTGAGGAGCAGACTGCAACCTGCGCTTGTCAGGGAGGCGAAGAACAATGATGACATGGCTTATCGTATGTATTTGTCTGTGCTAATAATCAACAAACACTAACACAGTTTGCCAGGACGCCTCCTGTTCCTCGACAACACCTTGCAAGGCATGATTCAACGCTTTGAAGACGAGTACCCGGACTGCCGTCCCACGACCGCGTTCCCCATCCCACAGGCCAACGGACCACACATCCATCGTTCTGGAGCGGCTTCCAGTAGATCATCCAATTCAGGATCACTTGCAAATCCCGGGTCCTTGACATCAATCGACCCAACTTCAATGAGCACATCCATCGGTTCCCTCCATGGCACCGACTCCGCCTCAGACGACGAAGCCGAACGCCCCTTCCCAAGCCGCCACAACTCGGACGTCTCCCTCGCCGCCCGCGCCCTTTCAATAGAAGAAGCACAAGTCCACCGCATGGGTCAGAAAGTCAAACGCGAACTCCTCTCCCCCTCTGGCGGCCGCGCCGATAACGGATGGAATACGTCCACCGGGGAGGATCTGGGCGCAGGGCCTGCTCTTGACGAGAACGGAGAGACGGAGCATTTGAAATTGTTGAGGAGTAAGCTGGAGGAGTTGCAGGGGGAGGAGTTGAGGAATTGTGTTGTTGAGAGGGGGTGGGAGGAGACTGCTGAGTATGCTATTGGGCGGGCGAGGGACGGGGGAGAAATTGATACGGAGGGGTTTCGGGGGGAGAAGGAGAAGATCAAGAAGGAGATTGGGGAGAGTGAGAAGGCGATTGGCAAGGCTGTGGGTGAGGTGTAGAATGGTGCTGCCAGAAACGTGGTGTCCGAGTGGTAGAGTCGGTTTGATGTGGAGGTGCGTTTGTGTGTTCGTTTCGTTTCCTCTTTTTCCTCCTTGCTTACCTCTTTCTTCACCCTTTTTAATGGCGGTATTTGGCTCTTTCTTTTGCTCCTCCCTCTTTCTGTCCCTTTTAGCGTTATCCTCCGCGTTCTTCCTCCGCACCGTTCTTCGTAACGCTCTCACACCATCCATCCCATTTACTATTGTACCTACATACAACGCACGCTCACGAGCCTTGACCGTCCGCGAGGGACGAGTCTGTCCTACTATATCCTTTCCTTATCTTTGGCGCTTGTAGGATGTCGCGGATCTTGGATGTGAGTGCGCACAAGGCACTCGATTGGAATTAGCCGTATTGTGTAGCCTGTTGTAGTTGTAGTTGTAGTTGCGTGTGTGTAGTCTGTTGTAATGTATCCTCACGCCTTGGGTGGAGATTGATGATGAGAGGTAGCAAGCGATTACATTAGGGTATCACAACGACTAGAGATAAGTATCATCCAAAAACTCCATCCCTATGCCCGGCCCATCCATCCAACACCTTCTAATGCCTGTTTGACCAGTCGACTGCTCGATTGCACAAAACCATCTCTCGGCCCTATTTCTTCTTGATAGCAATGCTCAACCCGGAAGCCCTGACACTATCCCAGACACTCTCGCTCACAACCTGTGGCAAATTCCTCCCCTTCAGAACCATATCAATAAAATACATACCAACAACAAACTGCTCCTTTGTCAACGAAGCCTGAGAATGTCCAAGTCCCCTCGCGACAGATCCACTCCCACCACCACCCACTAGAACCCAAATCTGCGCCAATTTCTGTTGCGAAAGACCAGATCTCGACCAGATTTCTCTAACGACAATTCCAGCCACTTCGTTGGCAGCTGCAGGGTCTTGAATGTAGATGCCTTTATTGGAGGCCCAGACACCTTCGTATCGTTTCAATGCTGCTGCATCCACTTTGTCTTGCCATCTCTCCCGCGTAGCCTCATGGTGTTTGTTCGGGTGTCGAAATTTGTGATTCTTGAGGATCTCGTTATCTCCAGTCTTATCCTCCCTCAGCGTCTTTGCGACCATGGGTTGTTTCTTCGGAGGGCTGTGACTTCGGGCACGATGGAAGACGCCACCGAGGTGATGGTCGTGCTCTTTCTTCCTTCTCGGCGCAGGTATTGGCGGGGGCGTCTTGGGTAGTGGAGTATGCCGTGGTGGAGAGTTCCTGATGGCGAGATTGGCACCCACCATCGCGTTCGCAAGTGAGTCGCCCGTTATGTGAGGGCTTATCGTTTTGATATAGATATCTTTGTATGGTGCCGGAGTGGCGCGTTTGGGGTTTGAAGGGAGATCCAGGCGTATGGGATCTCCACTACTGTGTGGCTGTAGTTGCTTCGCTGCCGGTATCCGTAGCTTCTGCACTGGTGAACTGCCTATGCTTGAACTGACGATATCTTTGTAATCGGGGTTTTTCGTTCGAGGACGTCTAGGCGGTGGAGGGCTAGGTTTATCGCTCGGGATAGACATTGCCCGAGTTGGTACTGGCCTGGGTCCATTCTCTTCTCCGGTCGCTTTCATGGGGTCGATGGATATGGATGACACGCGATTCGGAGAAGGCTTGAGAGTCGGTCGGTCCAATTCTGGGGATATAGAGTGTAATGATTGAATTCGCTGAGGTTTGGGAGAAAAAATAGGGGGTGGTTTCCCTTTGGCCACCGAAGGTTTCCTCGAGATTTCTGGCTTCATGCCACCTGTGAGATTCTGCTGTTCAAACAGCTTCACCAGAGAAGTTGTTGGGCCTATCGAGGTGCCATCTGTGCTGTCGTCCAAGTTGAGTGACCTCCTCCTCCTTCTCCTTGGCGGCGATCCCTCTGCCATCTTGACCGGCTTCACGGTCTTCCTTAGTGTCCTAGTTGCAGGGTCCCAGACCTCAGTGTACATGTCCTCCTCTTTGGCATTGGCGTCTGAATTGTTCACGGAGCGAAGGGGAGACGGGAAACGAGAACGCGAATACAAGGCTAGCGAAGAAGCCGTGGCGTTGTTGGCAGCCAAGAATGAAAACCCCGATCCGCTATCCTTCCGTGGGGCGGGCGAAGGTCTTCCAGGAGTATACGGTTTGGCTGCGGCCCTGCGCTCACTCAGTGTCAGCTCCCAGTCTGTGTCGTGTTCGTCTGTTGAGGTGGTGGTGCCGGAAGTCATGGAAGAGCGACGTGTGGGAGTAGAAGATCCACTGTTGACCGACTTCGCTGCTGACAGAGCTCCATCACCACCGCTGTAGGTCCTGGTCGTAGGGGGCGTCTTCGGGGCAGTCTTTGCGAATGCGCGCGCCGACGCTATGAGAGCGGCATTGGGCACATTGTGTGGTGTCGACGACCGGGACGGGTTGTTGGACGGCGTGGGAGAGGCCGTCGTCATGGAGGATCAATGCACGTATGCAGGGACTCAGCCATGAAAGTGGGAGAGTCGAGGACTAGAGTTGGAGTTGAAGATGGAGATGCAGATGGAGACGGAGATGTGAATCAGGAGAATGAGCATGTGCAAGGTTCATGATAATAGGTGTGTTAGTTGTTTGAGTCGAATAAACGCTGGGTGGAGCTCTCTCCTGGGATATACCTACGAGGCAGGGCTACGAGGATGAGGTACGGAGGTACCTTTAGAGGGAGGGCTCTTGCTCAAAACAGCAAGGCTGAAGCTCGCATGGTTTCTTAGACAACAAAGTAACATTTGTATATACGGTCATGTATGAGCTGCACTGCTGCAGCAAGCACAAAAACAAGATCGTCTACTTTTGTTCCGGAAGAAAGAAAGGTGTTTGTCAGTCAACGAGGCTGAAGATGGTTACAAAGCGCAAAAACAGTGGCCTTTTGAGGTTGTCAAGGGAATGTTCAACAGCGATGCAATGATTCAATGGGAGCGCCAATGCATATCAAAATCTATTCAGCCATGGTAACCGGGAGCGTGAACAAGCCGGATGGAGTCCGTCTCCCGACTGATCGCAATACCATAAAGGGGAAACCAGCAGAGACGATGCCGAGGGGTTGTGGCTAGTCAGCTGAGAAACGGCCATGAGCGGAAACTGTCTACCAATCCAAATGAAGCTCTTTCATGACATGATTGCCTATTATTAATTGATCGCAACGACATAAGAACCAAAATCTCAGCCTATGCCAACAGCTCTGGCGAATAGTCCACTCCATTGAGACCAGTAGTGAACAGCTCGTTGGTTTCCGTTATCTTCTTGGCCGCTTTCTTCAGCTCATCGACATCCCAATTGCAGGCAATTCAGCTAAAGCAAAGTCATCAGCCACTTAACCCCTTCAAAAAGCCGACGAGAATTATAGGATTGGAGACATACGTGGATCTATTGGTAATTTTCCAGCAATTTCACTTTTTTCAAACATGTTGGTCTCAATGACGCCAGGGTGGATGGTGATAACATGGACGTCTGGGAATTCGGCGGCTAATATTTCCATGACTTTGAGCAAGGCATATTTTGAGCCGGCGTAGGAAGAGATTGGGATAAGCATTGCTGCCGGGATATTATCAGCATTTGTTGAGACACCGATGAGGGTTGCGTCTTTGCCGCGGGTGGGCAGGAAGGCCTGGGCGGTGATGAAGGACTCTTTCACATTGATCTGGAAATGTTAGCTTTCAGAGTAGGAGTGTGAGTAAGAAAAGGAGGGCTTATTTCGAAGGACTTCCACCATTCATCCACACTGCTCTCCAATGTTCCAGCTGGCGCCGAGAAAGATGGCAATAGCGGCTGCACCAGCCTGTGCAAAAGCTATGGCTGTACCTCGACCGATACCATGACCACCACCAGTGATTACAACCTTCTTGCCAATGGCGAAGAGCTCTGGACGGCTCGGATCGATGGATGCATAGGTGTCGTTGTGCCATTCTTTAACTGGGGATGAGAAAGGGGCGATCATTTTGGGTAGTAGCTGATAGGATTCAACGACGATAGTAAAGGTTGATGTTGGAAGATGGAGCTGTGAAGTGAGGCTGTTACGTTAAGAATTGATGGTATGAAAAGCTACTTGATGTACGTGCCCGATGTTTATACTCCCTCTCTCCACATGGAATACATCCCTCTCCACATGGATGACATCTCTCTCCGCATGGATTGCATCTCTCTTCCTGTTCCCTTGCTAGGAACTATTCCATTTGTGCATGCTGCCGATAAATGGATATCTATTGAAACAGTCGCTGCTTTCAAAGCCGTGACGTGGACGATGTGCCAATGCCGGTGCCAGTGGTGCCTGAGGTGAGGGCTGAAGTGTGATGACTGATCATGGTCTTCGTCAGGAAGCAGTGCATTGAATCCTTCTCCTGAATATTGCGCCGCATGCCACAAGGTGGATGATATTGCTGTTGTTGTTTCCGTTAGATCTGGAGTCCGAGCTGCTTGATGAAGAGAGCCGATGCCGGCTTCGGCTAATGGCGCTTACCCTATACAGTACTAGTACCGTTCCCCGGATACCCCTTACCCGTAATAACCTGAGAGTTGGTGGATACATCCAATCACGTGCATCTGAATCAGCCTGAGCCTCAAGATCGACAGAGCTCGAACGTTGATTGGAGTCCGCGGCGGCCTTCGTATTCCTTCCCCTCTCCTTGACACCATTTGCCTTGTTGTTGGAATCTCGCCTTGTTGCTGGAATCTCCAGAGGCTTTAAATCCACTGCCCACATCGCAAGCTTGTCCAATGTCCGCCAACTCCTCCACATTCCGACTATATAATCCGATGTGGTCAGGGCCGGCTGATCTGCCGATGAGGCCAAGTGCCTCGAATCAACCTAGTACGATGCGCCTGTTCCTACCTTTGCACCTCGCGAGGCTCAATAGACATTAGGATATGGATAATCATTGTTCCGATGGCCTGTTAGCCAATTCTTAATTAACCAGAGCTCCTACTTAATCGACTACTATTATTCTTCCCAGTCATGTTATCCCGACTCTTACCAACGCTTCTGGCGGCACTTCTACCCTTTATGACCGCCGCGGCCCCAACTTCATCCAATTCTATCATCAACAATCCAATACTCCCAGGATGGCATTCTGACCCAAGCTGTGTTTTTGTTCCCGAATTTGACGACACGTTCTTCTGTGTTACTTCATCGTTCATCGTCTCGCCAGGATTGCCCATCTACGCAAGCAAAGATTTGGCAAACTGGAAGCTCATCGGCCATGCCTTGAACCGACCATCTCAGTTGTCGTTTCCTCCTGATGGAGTCTATCAAAACGAAGGAATCTTTGCCGCTTCAATCCGATATCGAGAAGGGGTGCTCTACGTCATCACAACCACTTCTCACTTTGGGGATACTTTGACCGTTGAAGGAGTGCTCTTCAACACGACCGATCCATACTCGAACGCAGCGTGGAGCAATCCGGTCCATTTTGCAACTCCTGGCATCGATGTTGATCTCTTTTGGGATGAAGACGGTACCGTTTACGTAGCACACACTGCTATCTCTCTCATGACCTTGAATACCACGACCGGTGCCACATCAGAATCGATATCGATTTGGAACGGTACAGGGCAGTATTCAACTACCGAGGGCCCGCACATTTACCGCAAGGATGGATACTATTATCTCATGATTGCTGAAGGTGGTAGCGAAACCAATCATTCCGCTGTCATCTCACGTTCGAAAAACATCTATGGCCCGTACGAGAGCGACTCCTCCAATCCGCTAGTAACTGCTCGAAACACTCCAAACTGTTGGACATGCGGATTTGTTCCAAGATAAAGCTGGGAAGTGGTGGATGGTGGCGCTCGCAATTCGATCAGGACCTGCATGGCTGAATTATCCTATGGGACGAGAAACTATCCTGACGCCAGTGAGCGAGTTCCCAGTTGTCGATCCAGCTATCGGTGAACAGTCCGGATGGCCAGCTCAAGTCCAATCTCGAGACGCAATCAGTCTGGGTAGCGGCCCTTGAGTAGGAGATCCCGATGTCATCAACTTTGAACCTGGCAGCAGCATCCCTCCACATTTCATCTTCTGGAGATGGCCTGTCGAAACTTCGTACAAAGTCTCACCGCCAAACCATCCCAACTCTCTCCGCCTCACACCGTCCAAAGATTTCTCGATAACACCAGCGAATCCAAGTGGCGGTGCCGCCAATGGCATCACGCTTATCACTCGATTGCAAGAACACACTTTATTCAACTTCTCCATCGACGTTGACTTCCAGCCCCAAGCCATCAACGCGGAAGCAGGCATAGTCACGCAATTCCAACACATCGATCTAGGTATTGTCCTGCTACAGAACGGCTCTGGCCCAGCAGCCCCCTATCTACGTCTGAGTGTTCTGGGCGACAAACCCGTCAACAGCAATCTTTCAGTCGAACTGCTTCCCGGTGTTTCCATTCCCATCTTCGCACCGGGTAAATTTAACGGCACGTTACCGGACTTTGTACCTGTGCATTTGAGTTCCGAGTGGGCGAACAATCTAATCACGCTTGAGATTCAGGCAAGGAATGATACGTACTTTACGTTTTTGGCGAGTTCGAAGGCTGCGAAGGAGGGTCCTATTACATTGGGAGACCTTCCGACGACGATTCTGAGTGGTGGTTCTGGCCCCTTTACCGGCAAGTCTTCTGGTTGGAATCGTTTGCGATGGGATTTTTGCTAATGGTCAGCTTAGGGACTCTTATTGGAGCTTATGCGACGACAAATGGTGGTAATGTTACTAGCGATGCTGCTTGTAGTAGCAAATGGAGGTATACTGGGGTTGGACAGAAGATCGATAATGATCTAATTGTTCCTGCCACTTGGTGATGTCGATGGAGGTGGTGGAGATGACGGAGACCCCATTTTCCTCATGATGGAAACGACGTATGCGATTCGTCGATCGTAATGTAATGTTGCAATCTTTCGTGTCGCACTGGCGCTGGGAAGCCCATTGTGTACGGTGTCCCAGAAATGTGGCCTTGGAAAAAGGAGACTTGCATATTGTAGGGCGCGCCACTTCGATCCACTTCTCCAACATCAGTCTTGCCCTATTTTTCTCAATAACGAACTTCACCATTCGCGAAGCTCGATTCAACCTCATCTTCTCGTCAATCTCCCGTTTCCTAATCCTCTCCCTGTGCCTCCCCACAAACCTCCATCCCAACCTCCCTCACAAACCCAGCCATACTCCAAAAACCCCCCGAGAAATCCATATCATACCAATAATTGACCGCACAACAAATCCCCTGCTCATCACAGCTCTGCGAAACCTTGTGATACCACAAAGCAGGTAAATAAAGCATATCTCCCGGTTCCAATGTCACTCTGAGGGGTTTCGAAAGATGGGAGAATGGTGTTGCTGTATCGAGGGGAAAATCGGGATCGTATGTCGCGAACGGGAGAGTGTGTGGTGGCGAGTCAGGTGTTGGTGTGAGGATGTATTTTGACTTGAGGAAATTCGGAGAGGATGGGGAGGGAATATAAGTTCCGCTCTTCACCCACTTTTCACCAACGACGGGTGCTTCGACAGGTGGTAGGAGTACAAAATGTTTCTTTCCAAGGACTTGTACGTAAATATTTTCGTAGGGGTCTTTGTGCAACGCTGTCACGCTCTTTGAATTGCCGAGCCAGAAATTGATTGCCTCAGGTGGTTTTTGGAGAGCAATGCGGGCGAAGGGGACGGAGTCTGGGATTTTGGATGTGGTGAAGAGGGTCGAGTATTCGTTTCTGAGATTGTCGTTTTGGGTTTGGAGGTAATGGGTGTAACCTCCGTAGGATGAGGGGTGGAGCTCTTGGGTTTCAATCTTTTCTATTACTGAAGAGAATGGTGCTTCGGTTTCATATGGTTTGACGAAAAGCGGACCATCAGCGATGGTGATTATTGAGTCTGCATTGCTAGACATGTTAGAGATCTTGGTTCGTTGGTTCGAATTCAATGGCTCATGATGCAGATTGATAATGAGCAGATAGGAAATCCCGACAGCCAAAGAGGAGTCACCTCCAACGATACGAAGTGAAGCTGAGAAAGCTAGAATCTGATCTTCAGGAGAATCTAAGCTCTTGATCCAAGTCCACGCAAGAGGAGTCGAAATACATCTTACCTACCCGAAAGGCGTAACTGCGACCTGTACCGGCGTATCTCCAATCTCTTCCTTCAAAAATTCAGCATTCCATTTTCGACAAGCATACCAATCGCTTGCGCCTTTCCGGACCACAAAAGGTCTATTTTTGGCAACATATCTCATGAATTCCAGTGGGCTCGGTACTTCATCTAGCTCATCGATTTTACAGGAGTTTACTTCTTGGTAGGTGGTGATGAGTTCTTCTATGGTTTTGGGTATTGGTTTCATGATTGTTGGTGGGGAAGGAGGAAAAGTTGGGGAGGGCGTGATTGATAGGAGATTTGCTAATCGGTGCTGGCACGTGATCCTCTCGACAGTATATATCCCCAAAAACCAAATTGCTCTGCTATCATCGACGACACTTCTATACTCTCCTTTCAAATCTCATGTTGCTTGATTTTGGCAAAGACCGGGTAATTAGGTGTCAATCAGAGAAGTCACGTGCAGTCTTGGATGAGCCGTTCATCTTCCGAGTTCGTTAAATTAGCCAACCTCATCCCAATCATCTAGTACTGTAAGGGTGAGAAGAATCTCCCGTACCCACTTGCACGAGTCAGAAATGGGAGACTCTAATCGGCACTGCTCGTCCACTCTTACCTCCATATCCTTCACCAGACATGTACTATCTGAAGACAAGAACTTCAACCGCGATGAATCGTCAAACTAAGATGTGCCTTCCGCTGAAGATTGGATTCGGAAAGCGTAGCAGAATCGCTAGGCCAAGAAAGCATAAAGAGTCGTTCGGAAGACTGATGAGGTCAAAAATGAACGAAGCGGGGAACATGGATAACTTTGGAAATGCAGGGCCTGTATAATGCCTCGGCATGGTGGATCGGTTTCTTGAAGTTGAAATGCTGTCAAAAAGTAGTGTTCTCTATCCCCCCAACTTTGAGCTCCTCGTTCATCTGCTCGACTGTCCTTCAGAATGCTCCATGATCATTCTTGTCCGGTGAGAGCATCCATGCGAAATCAAGCTATGCCACTGCCACAGAACTGACCAACGCGACAATTTTGAGAGCAAATGCTGAAGCCTTGAGGTGATCTTTTCCCACCATCAGTGCAACATTTAATAAAATTATCCCTCTGCCCTTTGTCGGTCGGGTTGCACTAGGAAACGAGTTTCATCAGTAGAGATTTCTCAGAACAGACGAACATATATGGAGAAGGCTTACCGTGCCTGTACCGGCTTCGTATTTTCCTTTACAGCATGACTTTGTAAATCCTGTCGGTCTGACAATGTCCCGTTGAGCGTTCTGCGAGGTTTAGCTGGCGAAATTCATGTTCATCTTGCTTTTATGGAGACGACTAACCACTACACAGCATGTGGATTCCTGTGGATGGCTTGGCATGACAGGGATCTGAAGTCTCTGAAGGAGGAACTTCAACTATGTTCGCACAAAAGATATATATATATACAGACAATACAGTGTTATCCATTTCATCCACGTGTATATTTCTTTATTATGACCTAGGTCCGAGACCTACCGACACAGCACCCATAGGCAAGAGAGAGGGGGATTTGAAGGAGAAAGACAGCAGCCACGGAGAGAATGGGTAGATGCATGATTGCTGGTATCTTGAAAGTAATGCCTTGTTGTTCGTTAAACTTTGTGGTAGAGCCTGGAGGCAGGAGGAAAAGGGAACGCCTGCTATTCATACCACGCCGAACATGCCTGGATACATTGTTGGTCGCCTCTCCTGACACTTGACAAGGCGGAAATACAAGGACCAATTTTGTAAAACAAGTGTTGACGGGGGCGGGGAGATGGAAAAACTCTATCCAACATTCCAGAAATTGTGGTTTTCAGGTCGATAACGCAGACATTCTACACTACTTCACATGTTCGCATCAGGATGTAGACAGAGATGCAAAGTGCACGCACTTATCGGCCATCTCGAATTTGCCAAGTAGTTGTTTTTCTCAAATGTATTTTCCGCTGGCCTAGCAGGTAAAGATCTAGTGGTAGGGCTAGACCCTGCATATGCCCAAGATACACTGAGTACGCTCGGCCCTGACACTGCCTATGCTCGAAGTCTACTGGGTATTGTACCCTCGAGTAGTAGTTACTAGGTGCCTCTCTCTACCCGTTGTTACAAAGTAGACGGCATCTGCGTTGACCGAAGGTCCTTGATAATATTTCCTCGGCTCATGGTCGGTTGGAAAACCAAGATAGCCTCGCATCAAGTCGCAACTGCCGCAGTCTCGCCGTTCAAACACTTTTGAATCGATGGCGTGGGTTGATCGCGCGTTGAAGAGCTACGGCGTGTTGTGCTTTTGAAAACAACGACTCGGAGGGTAGCAACATCTCAAAGTGATTTTATCTCTAAATAGCAAAGACAAATTTAGAACAAGGGCTACAAAACTTATGGAAGAATTATACGGTCTATGTTGTTATCAAATTGTAGAAGCTGCGACATGGGGCCATGAATTGATGTTTTCGGAACTGTTATTGTTGCTGGAAGTTCCGAACGTCGGGCCGGGCAAGTTTTTCCGCTTAACCGTTGTAACCGTTGATTTACGGTTGAGGTTTAGCCTAGAACGTATCTGGATTGAAACGCCCCCATGCCACGGATTCCTCATCCTAAATGCAGCGTTATCAACTGAACATGATTCTTCTCAGCTCTTTGCATTTCTTAAGACTCCTCGAACGATCCTCTGTTAGTCCCAACGCATTAGCACACAATAAAGCTGGCAGACTCACGGTTCCGGAACCACGAACAATTGTTCAATTATGAATTGAAATACATCTTTTTAAACATGAAGATCCTATATACGCCGAATATGGGTATTTTTTTAAATGACTGCGAACGCTCTCCTTCACAAACCTACCGCAAGCACAATCTTTTCGTGCAAACACTTCCCTAAATCCATGTTCGTTATCCCCCACCTTCTTATTCTCATCAATAGTCAACAGTTTCATAATCCAATCTAGGCGATCCAGAACCAGACCTTCTCCGCGAAGTTTCTTGGTTCAGGGTCATGCCAGACCTCAGCATCGAGAGCGGCCTTTCCACTCCAGATATCCGCCTCAGCAGGCTTCACGAAATGTGTCTTCTTGATGACACGCCACAAAGCGTACAAGCCGAAGTAAATTGGGATACCGACGTAGGCAGTGAGGAAGGCAGTGACGGTGAAGTTCGACTTGCCAGCGGAAGAGGTGAAGACTTTCCATCCATTGAAAATGATAATCACAACGAAGTAGCCGAGGGAGATGTAGCCCGTGTATGGTTGCCAAACTGACTTGAAGACGAGAGTGTTACGATCGACACCCTGGGCTTCGAGAGCCTTGTAGAATCGGAGGTAGGCGACACAGATGGAGCACCAGGTGAAGAGCTGAGCGATGGTTGTGAGGTTCTGGAACCACTCGAACACGACGGTGGAACTCTCGGAAACGGAGAGGTAGGTGAGGAGGGAGACGGAGGCAGTGATGAGGACAGCGTAGTATGGCACACCACCTTTGGAACACTTGAGGAGGAACTGAGGAGCCTGCTTGTTCTGGGCGATACCGAAGAGGTAGCGGGAGCCGGTGTACAAGAAGGCGTTACCAGAGGAGGCAGCGGACGTCAAGATGACAGCGTTGATGATTGACGGGAGAACTGGTATTCCGGCACGGTAGATGGCAATAACCCAAGGAGAGGATGCGGCACCGGCACCACCAGCGGTAAGACGTTCGTCGTTGGATGGGACGAGAACACCGATGGCGAGGGAACCGAGGCAGTAGAAGAAGAGGATACGCCAGAAGACTCTCTTGACTGCCTTGGGGATGTTCTTGCGAGGGTTCTCAGCTTCACCAGCGGCGACAGCGACCATTTCCACACCTCCGTAGGAAAAGGCAGCGTTGACGAGGGTGGAGAAGAGACCCAAGAATCGACCGGCATCTCCCTTGGCAATAACTTCCTTCATGGCACCTGGGTTTTTCCTGTAAATGGTGTTAGTGATAGTAGTTACCTAGTATTACTCATCTTGTCTTACCAGTAGCGGAATCCGAGACGGTCCTTGGTTGGTCCACCACCGAGATCGAGAATGAGCGCCAAGATGAGGAGACCGACAATGGTGATAATCTTAACACTGGCAAACACGAACTCAGCCTCACCGTAAATGGCGACGGCGAAAATGTTCAAGGCGATGATAACCACAATGAGGATGGAGATCCAGATAGCGGGGTTGATTTCATCGTTCCAGAAGCTGATGACAATAGCGGCGGCCGAGATTTCAGCACAAAGAGTGATTGAAGACTGGTACCAGGAATTCCAACCGACAGCGAATCCCATAGCTGGGTCGACGTAACGAGAGCAGTACTGAGGAATAGCGCCAGGCAGTGGAAGCCACGTTGCCATCTCACCGAGACATTGCATCATGCCAAAAACCGCGATACCAGTGAAAGTGTACCCTAATGAAGAGTAAGAACTTGCGTTGACCCACAATCTGTCATGTTGAGGTGTGACATACCGAGAAGAACAGAAAGTGGACCGGAGGTCGCAAACGCTTTTCCAATACCCAAGAAAAGACCAGTACCGATGGTACCACCCAAAGCGATGAACTGGATGTGACGAGACTTCAGTCCACGGTGGACATATCCCATCTCTTCAGCAAGTTGAACATTGCCGTAGAGATCAGCGGCCTCGCCGATAGCAGTGTCCGGCGCATCGTGGCTGTTGTGCTCCGACCCTCTGGTCTCGAGACCGTAATCATTCTTCTCGTTTTTGATGTCCGCCATGGTGGATTGCTCTCAACTCGAGGAGAAAGCGCCTGAGACAACTGTGTTGCTCTTCAAAGATCGAATATGTGTGGAGGTGGAGAGAAGCGAAGGTTATAGGGATGGCTACTATACTCTATAGTTTAATTAAAAATAGATATATTGGGGGACCGTTGAACCCAGCACTGGAGGGACGACTGAAGCACGAGAATCGCTTGCTTGCTACTCTCACTACTTTATAGGTCTCTTTGAAATCGACGCAAGAAGCTGGATCGCCATGCCTGAAGAGCGGCGAGCGGTCACCTCAGCTATCTCCAAGGTTGCACGGACCGACAGCTTAGATCCAAGCTAGGCTACTGGATATCGCTTGTTGGGATGGAACGAGGCTTACCCTGTCGATCAAAGCTTTTTCTCATGGGTACCCTCGTCGAGGCTCGATCCACGGCAAGACCGCCGCTATTGTGCATCTGGGCGGGTAACACAGTGTTGTCTTCGTCTTGGTTGTTCACATACAATCACTGCCTTCTGATGAATTGTTGTTGGAATGCCGTGTCCGCCTTGCCAGCTAACATCGTATCGTTGGTTTTCAATATGATTCCATGGCATGCTCTCGGACTAACCCGGATCAATCCCCTCACTGTCTAATTGATTGTTCAACAGCACCTCAGTTGGCCAATAATGATGCGACAAGAGGAGGTTGTCCGCCCCCTCCACACCAATGCACGTATGCGATCGTCCATCGGAAATTCTGACACAGAGAAAAGTCCACCATCGAATCAATTTCCCAAAGCACGGATTGACGACCTCACGGACACACGCTATCAACGCTGGCGTGACTTTCAACATGTGTCCATGCACGGCTTTCTGCGGGAAGAAGACCGGGTTTCGTCGTGTGGCTATAGTATAGAGCGAGGGACAGCATCTCATTGGCCTGGCGCCGCATGAAGCCTAGAAAGGCAGACTTCGAGAAGGCTTCTAGCGTGCTTTCATGGCCAAAGGGCTGTGGGTGAGCCGTGTTCGGCCCACTAAAGGTACAGCCGGATGGACAAGCATTGTGGCACCAAGGCGCTCCATGCTTCCAAACTGCGCAATTCGCGGTTGGTCGCAGCAAATGAAGGGCGGGACATGTTTCTCTTGATGGCGGGTATGTGATGAAAGCCAAGAGATACACACGAACAAACAATACGGTCTTGCAGCCGAAAGATAAGGAATCCATGAGAGTTGTGATTGTTGTTCCTAAGAAGTTGACCTGGCGAACTACTAGGAAGCGGTAATCTTCTAGAAGCCCGTTTCAAGCCACGCGAAAGGTCAATCGGTGGGGCGACTTCGGAAGCTTGCACTGCTTGCCGCAGAGCCTCTACAAGTCTACATACTACTGTGCAGTGTCGAAATTTCATTGAGCGCCACAATCTCTCGGCGCTTTTGAGATGGTAACGAAAAAGCCGCGGGTGATCCGTCTCAGACCGAACTGGCTGAAGTTGTCGAATGAGCCGTATTCACTTTGGGCCCCGGTAAACTCTGCGGTATTCGAGAGACCCAGAAAATGGGAATTCAAATTCTGATGTTGGATCCTGCAGGTCTTGCAACGACCTCGGGCGTTCAAAGATGGCGAGAAAAATCGCACCATTTACAAGTGTAGAGAATATGCGCAATTGAGGATGCTCACAGGGCAGATCTATCAAGAAGTTGTAAACTTCTTGAGCCTCTCAGACGCCCGTGGACACTCCAGCAGTTCAACGACATCAGCTTGCGCATTAGAACACCTCATGGTCGCTTGATCGATGGATTTGATGTATGCATTGTGAGGTTTTCAAGACCAAGGACAAGGCTGAGAAGTCGCCGAATCATATGGCCTGCCTTGTCTGGCCGAAGTGACCCCACGAATTGTCTGTTTGCGGTCGTCTCTTATCTTTGTCTCCACTGAGGTATAATCCTCACCCGCTTCCCAGTGGATCAAGAAGTGGGGTGCCTCATCACAGCACGAAGCCAGGCGATTTCTGCGGAGGCTGCGGAGCATTCACCTCCCGTCGCAGGCTGATACTCCGTAGTCGCGCGAGATGTATGTGACCCCTGTTTACCATCGTTTCCTGAAACGCTCTTAACCACGACACGACACGAGGCTCCCAGCTGCCTCGACCAAAGAGGATGCCGCATCTTCCAACTCGAGCATCAAAACAAATTCTTGATGGAGTACAACCGCACTGAAGCATCATCACTCGCAGCTGCAAGTTGACCCGGCTCTGTAACTGCCCCATCCTCAACAGGACGCCACGAAAGCTGGTTGACCACTTTAGACGGTGATATATTCGCTCGGATGTCCATAGTGTGTCTTAGAGTCAGGTCGTTCACGTCCAGAACAATAATGGTGATGGCTCCGGTTTCGAGTCCGTATGAGAGGGCTATCGCGTCTTCGGAATGCTCTCCTGGGGCTTTCTGCATCCGAGGCAGAAAAGCGACTGCGGTGACTGGGACTTGGGCTGATACTGTTTGCGCGCATTCAACCTTTCCGTCAGTGAGCTTCCAAATACGGACCATTTTATCGCGACTTGCTGTGGCGAATATTCTACCTGCTTTGATTGGTGCCCATGAAGCTGCTAGAATCATACGACTGTGGCCTTTGGGATTCGAGTACACCATTTCATATTGGGTTGGATCCTCAGAGCCTCGTTCAAAGATTGTCCATTGTCGATCTCGTCCAACGGAAAGAAGATATTGTCCATCTGCAGAAAATTCTAGAGCAGTCACGGTCAGCGAGTGTGCCTTCAAGGGAGGCTTGATTTCTCGCCACTCTCTAGTCTCATACAGTCGAATGACAGCATGATCGATTGAGCTGGCACGACATGAAGTGGCAATGAGCTTCCCATCATGACTTGTCGCAACAGTGGAGATCTCGTATCCATGTCCATAGAGTTTCTCTGTCTCTGGCCAGAGCATGTGTCGAGCCAAGTGGTCCTCATTCGGCGGCCTGCTGATCTTGAGGGTTGACTTGTGGATGATTGAGGCCGGATCTGGCGCATCTCTTGGATCGCCAGTGAAGGCTGGGACTTCGTCATCGTCAACAGCCTCAATAGCCTTGTTCGACAGTCCAAGGACAGGAATGTTTGCAGCATCTGGCAAGTGTAGCTCATCATTCTTCTTGATCCCGCACAGTTGCGAAAGGATGTCTGCAATCGCTTCGGGCTCATCAAAGACGCGCAGAAGTTTCTCATCGGCGCCGGATATAAACGCGGTATCGGTGATGGTGTCTATGCAATTCAGGTCGTACCCGTGAATTTGTGGCCTCGAAAACTCGTGCCAGGATCGATTTGCACCATCGACCCATTGCGCGTGAAGCCTTGTCGTTTGATCGGTGCTGGTTGATAGCAGATAAGAACCATTTCGTGACCAAGTAACTCCCTTTACTTCTTTGATATGCCCAGTGGCGGCGAAATCCTGGATCCACTGATCTCCTGAAGGTTCTTTCTTCCACAACCTCCAGCTGCCTGTTCGTCCCAAACTGACAACGACATCGGCTTGAGGAGACCAATGTCCTGCCCAGAATCCCCCCGTGCTTCCGGTCGCAGATGTTGACCCCTTCTGCGCGCTGATCTCTCCCAACCTTGCCACGCAGACCCAGATGCCAGAACTTTCATCAGCCTCCCAGATAGCAAGCGAACTATCCGCAGACGCTGAGAGTAACTGAAGTTTGTTTTCCTTTCTATGCCAGTCTGCAGTATAGATCCAATCTTCGTGGCCCAGAAGAAGTGCTTCGAAAGTGACGGAATAAGTCTGCTTGTTTGCTTCGAAACGATGAGCTTTGTTGGATAGCGACTTGCCCAGCACTCCCAAAGCTGGGTCATTGGCTGCTCGACTAGTGGCGGGTAGTTCTTGACCTTGATGTATTCTCCATAGCCTTATGTATCGATCTTGACTGGCAGATGCCAGAAGCAGATCTCCCGAACCGTGCTCAGATTCCTTCGAGATTGCTAACGATCGTATCCACCCCTCGTGACCTGTCAGAGTGGCGACGAGCGAGAAGACATCTTCTCTCAAGGCGTAAATCTGAATGATAGTTTTGGTGCCTGCGACTGCCAGCAAGACGGAGCTGTCCTCCAGTGCGGCCAGCGCCGTAGAAAGTGGGAAGAACTTGGGACTCATCGTGATTGACTGAATCAACCGCACAGTTATTTCGTGACATTTTGCTGAGGTCGTTTCATCTGCAGCGATGCTGACCTGCCAATACTTCACAGTGCCATCTGCAGAGCCCGAAACAAAGCTATTCGAGCCTGGCAGGATAGCAATGCAATTGACTGATGACTGGTGGTCCTCGAGCTTTGCGATTTCGACGTACGACTCTTGGTCTTCAGGCTTCCGCCAAACGCGTATGGTCTTGTCCACGGAACCACTCAAGATCAGAGTGTCCTCAGTGCAGGTGGGAGAGAAGAACCTGACAGCATTGACGAGACCTGTGTGCCCAGAGAGAAGTGACGATATTCCATGATGGTTAGAGGCCTTAAGAGGGCTTAGTAAGGTCAGAGCAATGAATTGCTATCATCAGACATAACTTACCAAGGGGTTCCAAATGGCAATGTTGTTGTCCGCGCCAAATGCGAGCAAGCCAGGTGGACTCCGATCCCAATCCGAGGCCTCGGGATGTCTGTTTCCACCAGCGCTGATGTATTCCAGGTTCACTTCCGGCATTCCTAAGGCGTGTGGATTCAATCACACTTCTTTGTTCAAAATCAAAGTTTGAACAGACTCCTGCCAGTGACTTTGAAATTTCATCATCACGTGCTTAACTAGCGTATATTACTCCGAATTCGAATTGGGACCTCGAGAAGGATTCATCACAAATCAACTACTATCGAAATTCAAGCATCTCGAACATGAGCGCTCCACCTATCACAGAGAAGCCAGTTGTGAAGGTTGCTGGGAAGAATGCTTCGACAATTCCCATCACCGTCGAATTCACGTACGAAAACTCACCCATTATTTTTGCTCCTCACTGACGATCATTAGCGGAGGCCTTGAGATGCTATTTTCAAACATGCGGAAGCACGAATTATCTATTCCGACAGACGAGACATCTGGAACAAACCCGACAGTGCAGTATCTTGTCCAATATCTGTGCGACAATCTGATGAAGGATTCGAGGAAAGAACTTTTCGTGCTTGACGATTCAGTGTATGCCACTCAGAATATATGCTAGCTTAAACCAAGCGCTAATCTGGCTGTAGTCGGCCTGGCATTCTGGTCCTGATCAACGATGCGGACTGGGAACTTGAGGGTGAGGCCAACTATGAGCTGCAAAAAGGCGATAACATCCTTTTTGTTTCCACTCTCCACGGTGGTTAAACGACCAGTGCACGCTACAAGTCAATCCTGTCATGGAGAAAAAAAATCTAGCAGATATTATGGAATACCTGCGAAATTTGGTACCACAATGTAAGTTACCTCGCTCAGACAATGCAGGAGGAAATATTCAGGCGCCAAATGCCAAAAACTCTCACTCGACCTTTCCCGCCTTATTTCTGATACCTGGCAAAAATCATCATGAGCCTCTCTGAAGCCATACGAGGGCGTCCCTCAGTCATCCGGCTCACCCCACAAGACATCAAGCTTCCAACAGAGTCACGACATGATGAGCATCGACCACGCCGTCGTCCACTTCACACTGTCGTCCCCAGTGAATCCGACCCCATCGTTGCACGATTCATTGCCGACATGATTGATTTCATGACTCCTTACGACGAGTCGATTCCCGAGCTTTACCAAAAATACACGCCTACAGTCTATGGTAACCACGATGAGGATCGGCTGATCAGTCCACTCCAGCGCCTATGGATCCGTCGATGTATAGTGCTTGGGGAGTATGACTACCTCCCATCATTCGAGATACGTTCCTGCCTCCATCAACACTTCGAGGAACAAGCTTTGAAGGACACGCATGCGCTGAAAGAAAGCTCCGTCCTTGTCTTGGTCGATTACTTCAAGATAATGGCCCATGAAACACAGTACACATTCACACCGAAGACTGAATTGGAGCTTGTCTCAATACACCACAGAGCATTGTGGGGACATAGACTCAGGGTTCCGGATCCATTCGGCTTTACTCAGAACAGATCTTCCAACGACTCTTCAAGAACTGGATCTTCAAGCAACCGCTCTTCAACAGGAGACGTACATACGTCTGGCTTGATGAATGAATCGAGATTGGCTATCGCACCTCTTCGTTCAGGTCATCTTCTGCCAAACACCGGAAGAGTCGAAACTCCTACACAACCACCAAGAGTCCATCTTCCGTTTCGAGCCGGAGCCGTTGCAAGACCTCAGCCTGTACGCGATTCAGCAGCACCAGGATATACAAATGCTCCGCAAAGAGAAACATACGCCACCCACCCACCTCAGCTAAGCCGTGCATCCCCGCTGACCATAGGGCGTGAGCTGTTCACCAGAGTCCCATTATTTGGTACTACTCCACGACTCCCTCATCCAACCAACCGCATATCAAGAGCCGAAAGGCAGCGCAGACTAGCTCGACTAGATGCCCGATAATGGTCAATAGTCGATTGGATCACAACCACATTAAAACCCCGGTCTTTCACGAGTACAAATCTACGAAATGCTGTGGCAGCCTCAATCTGAAGGCCACAAAGATGACAGGATCGGTATCGTGTACATCTCAGCTAATCACTTTTTTGATCGATGCGCCTTCTTTCAAAATGTGTCAAAAAAAGTATGGACGATGTTGCAAGTATGCTACAGAATTAAGTGTTTGGACAGCAGGCCGCAGGATAATTGCTTCTATCAAAAATACTCAAATGGAAAAGGTGGTCTACAATTTGCTCAGTGACGTAGGTCGGAAGGATGTACGAAAGCGCATCAGTCGTTGTATCACTTCTTGCTTATCCCATACACGCTTTTTCAACAGAAACCCTCCCAGAGCGCACCCTAGTTATCGTCCAGCGCCCAGTTGAACAAATCATCCCCTCCTCCATCCCCAGTATCCAACTGATCATCATCATTGAAACCGATCAAATCAGCAAAAGAATTATCGGCGTCTCCCATCCCCCCGTCATCCCCAAACGTATTGTCATCCCCCGTCTTCAAGTCCGCCCAGAAATCGTCATCCATGCCACCCTGCTGCCCCTGCTTCTTCTGTTCCTCCTCCGTCAAATTCACACCTTCCAATCCATCCATCACATCGCCAGACACGTCCAATCCACTTGCCTCATTCAAGTTGGCCAGACTTCCATCTTCTAACGTGCTTGTTTCCTTCAGCGAACCGCGGTCCGCGCCATCTAACCCGTCTATCCCAAGACCCGCGTTGCTACTGTCTGCGACGCTTGTCTCGGGGATTCCTAGCATGGAAAAATCCAGCCCACCGTTGTCATTTTCCATAGCACTGCTGGTACCAGCTTGTATGTCCGCACCACTCGCTTCGGGGAGAGAGGTGTCTGGCATATTCGCGTATGATTCGAGACCAGGTAGCAATGGGACGTCGTGGGACGGAGAGTGAAAATCAGTCATGTCTATGCTATTGACTGTATTCTCATTTTCATTATCGTTGTCTCCTGGATCCCCAAAGAGATCATCTATATCGAACGTTTCCATCCCATTTGACGCATCGTTTTCTTCAAGATTGACGGTTTCAGGTTCGGGTTGGGCTTTGGGGGAGACGGGTGTGGGCTCCGTGGGAGGGATGGGTGCAGGCGAGGGTTCTTTAGCGGGCTGCTCTTCTGATTTCGTCTCAGGTGCTGAATCCTGCTTTTCGAGTTCTATAGGGGTAGAAGAGGAAGTTGGTTCCGGCAATGTTGATTTTGCGACCTCGGGGCTTATGGACAAACCCTGTGCCTTCTTCTCTTTCGCCTCTGCCTCTTTCCTCTGCTCGGCTCTCAGAGCTGCAAGATCCCGACGCATAATCGCTTTAGCCTTGGACAGGTCATCCTCGAGCTTGTCGAGCGCATCGTGATACCTTGAGTTGGCGTCTGGAAAGAGTTTCTGAATAGCGTAACGTTGACTGATGTCTTTCCGGCGGTTTGGATCGGACAGGATGCTTCCGAGAAGGGCAAGCTGGAGTGCGTTAGCTTTGATAAGCTGATTAATGGCACCTATTGTGTATGCAGGTGAAATGTACCAGCCCGTTCATGATCCCTTGGAGCGCTTCCAGAGGAGGTGGCGGCGGTCGCTGTTGTTGTTGCTGCTGCTGCTGTTGTTGCTGCTGCTGTTGTTGTTGCTGCTGCTGTTGTTGCGCCATGGTTGACGATATAGATCCCCTTGGGAAACTGAGGTGTTTATAACGGGCTCGCTCGTCTGTGATCTGAGGAGCCGTTGCTCGACGCAGAATCCGTGCTCAAGATGTTCTAGATTGGGGATATTCAGCCTGGCAGTGGTGATAGGCAAGATCATATGGAAACAGTGAAGGATAAAGCTGTGGTGTTTCTGAGGAGACCTGGTGGAGTTGTTGGTGTGCATTGGCGCATTCGCATCATGGAAACAAAGACGAAACGGAACGACGCGTGAGGCTCAACGGTGACCCACTATTTTGTAGAGGGCAGCCCAGAGAAATGGTATGGGGCTGCTCGCACAAACACCCGACCCCCGCCCAAGATGCACTCCATTCGCTTTGTACACAACACGAGGTACTAGTGAAGTGGACCAATTCCTACGGTACTGCCTTCTACCAGGCATGCTCGAAGACCACCTACTATACTCCCTCCAACTTTTACCGACACACTGTCACAACGGAGCATCTATATCAGTAAGAGCCGTGTCTGAGGAATAAAGAGACGGACCTCAAGCAGGCTTTCAGCATATTAATAGCAGTATGCCTCGTATTGCGAGCTCATGTGTACAACCTTTGCATGGGCCTGTGGGGCCTCAAGTCTGCGCCTTTCGACGATCCCCATCCTCGTAACGTGAACTTGCGTGTCGATCTGGGCAACTAGCGACCACAGCCTCTCGACTACCTGAGGTACCACTTGGTGCTTACATGTCTCGCGTCGGTGCTGCCGCCATTCATGTAGGTACGCATTTAAGATATCCTTCCACCCGCGATTGGACTCGCACCTACTACGATAGACCCTTCTCCTATAAACTCATCAACACTTGGAAAAGCCACTGATTTGACACAAAACATACTGTCCGATTGTTTTCTACGACCAACCATCGTCCAACCTCGCGACACTAGTGAGATCATGGCATCGATTCTCGCTGCCCTCCCAGCACCGGGCCTAGCTATATTCCCAGACCTCATTGCGCAAAAACAAGAAACCATCATCATGAAAGGAGACTACTGGTCCCGAACCTTTACGGTATCTTTACAAGACAACACGCCCATCCTCACCATCACAAGCGAAACCATGTCCGTTTCCCAAAGAAAAACATTCACCAACGCACAAGGGACCCAACTTTGCCAACTTCGCCATCGATCAGGACGCAAATACTATGTCGAAACGAGCTCGGGTCAAAACGTCTGTAACATATCCGCTAAAAGTCGATTTATGAGTACGGAAAGCATAGTGAGCTTCGCAAATGTGGTTGATGGCGCAAGAGAAGTGGAGATGGATATGAAAACTAAATGGATTTCCGGGACGCTGAGATGGAGGGATATGGATGCGGCTGTTGTGAAGAAAGAGAGTTGGAAGATGAGGCCTGAGTATCACATCACTGTGGCTGCTGGGTGTGACATGTTTTTGCCCGTTGCGTTGGTTTGCGCGCTGCATGATCAGGCGAGCGCTGCAAGTTCTGGTGGGGCTGCTGGTGCTGCCGGAGGTGGGGCTTGTTAGAATTGTGTGGAATGTAGTTGACAATGGATGATGATACTACTTTGATCAATTGCTGATACCTTGGGATGGAGGCTAGCCTTGCTCCTATATTGAAATACCTTGACCGGATATCTACATGCTAGAATTTCTAGAATGTCCGTAAAGCATTCAGGCCGTGATCTTTTGCTCTTCTCCCAATGCCAATTGGAAAATTGTCGAAGGCTGGGCCAGTTTAAGAATAACTCCCTCCCGAGGATCGAGCTCGAGTCATGGGCAAACTGCCAAGGCTCCATCCAACCTCTATCACCATCCATCCACCCATGAAAGCCAGGTACTCATCTGTCAACATCTCAGGAATGACTTGAGGTAAGCAACTGAAATATCGAGATGGAAGAAGATACAAATTAGCTCAAACGGATCTCTCTAGTTATGGATTCCTGTGGATGGCTTGGCACAACAGGGGTCTGAAGTCTCTGACTTCAGTATGTTCGCATAATATGTAGATAGATATATAAGACAATATAGAGTTACTATTCTATTACACGTATACATTTCATTATTATGACCTAGGTCCAAGACCTATTAATACTAATTAGTAGTTACTAGGTAATTATAGATTAAGGACGATAAAGTATATCTCTTTTAGAAAGGAAAGACCGGAAGTATAGCAAAAAGAAGGCCCTTCTTGTATCGTATAGCGGCGATTAAGATCTAGATTTTAATCTAAAACCTAGCAAAGGATCTTATACCTAACCAGGCTAAAGATCAACCAACCAATCGTACGATATCGCGTATTAGCGATTTTATCTAGATATTACCCCCTTAGATACCAGCCTCACCTAAATAACTAGAAGAGGAGGAGTTAAGATAAAAAGGGAAGTAGAAAGAGGAGCAAGAAGAGAAGGAGGTAAAGAAGGAAAATACCGTATAACTACTCTTCCTAGCAAGGGAGATAGCCTAGGTAGTAGGAGTATCTATAGTAGATCTAAGGAGAACTATTAATTCTATTTAAGAATAGGAATATAAAGTAGATATTATAGTCGTACTATTAGAACGTCAAATAATAATATACTTTGTACGAAAACTTTATAAGTTCAGACTCTTACCTTTGACAAGGAGAAACCTTAGAGATATATTATACGAAGATTTTGAAGGCTAGAAACCATACCAATTTAGAATAGTAACTAGGATATATATTCGCAATATATATTAGCTATATATAGAAAGAGGCCTCCGTATAAGGGAGGGGGTTATAGTAGCTATATAGATGTTCTACCTCCTTATAGATACCCTAGGACCTACTCTAATCCTAAGTCTAGTAGCTCTTAGTTAAGGACTATATAGCCAAACCAGCTTCTAGGATAATAGTATAGCGCCGTCGTACGGGTAGCCGCTGGCACCGCGTAAAGAAAGGAGGTAGTTGGAGATAGATACTATACTAATTATAGGAAAACTAGATCTTAATCCTATATAACGCTAGGATAATAGTATCGTATAAGGAGGGGAATAGGCTTCATACCCAGCTCAGGCAACGCACGAGAACCGACTAGGTAAGATACGAAGCAAATCTCAAGGTATAGGAAGGAAGGAACAAGAGGTAAATAGGAATAAGGAGATCTAGGAGTTAAGGGAGAAGCTAGAGAGTAAGGAGTTTAATCTCGTATAATATAGGACGATAACCGCGAACGCGCGCGACGAGCTATCCCGGTATAAGAGTATAGAAGATATGCGAACCTAGGGGAGGGGAGAGATTAGGGATAATAGAGGGACTAGAGGTATAGGGTTCCCAGGACCCTTAGGAGGAGCTAGGAATCTAGGATAAGGGATAGATCCTCCGCGCGGAAGAGGCAGGTAGGTAGAGTAGAGGGGATAGTAGGAAGGAGGACCTCTAGGACCTCTAGGACCCCTAGGACCCCTAGGTCTACTAGGAGATTACTAGGAATAGTTCCTAATCCCCCCTTTCTAGCTAGTGAGAATTGATCCTCGTACAATTATTACCTTCTAGAAGATCTAGAGAAAGGAGGACAACTTTACTAGGGAGGCGTACGATATTCTATACAAAAAGATCTAGCTCTTTATTCATTAATGCTAGAGACTGGATATCCCCCTAGACTAGTATATTACTATCTTCCAAGATATACTAGTAGGCCGCGCGAAGAGATTCTATCTTGACAATTTCCGTACAGGGCTATTCTTTAACCAGGTAGTAGTAATAATAGAGTAGAGGTTTAATACTAAGTAGAATTAAGCCCAGTATTACTTAGACTAGCTATCTATCAACTTCGTACAAACTAGGGCTGAGAACCTAGGTATTCTACTCCTAGAGGTACTATAAAAGATACTAGACAGGTTTAAGCTCGTACAACAGGCCCTTGGCCTAGGATATAGCGACGTATCCTATCTAATTATAGCTGTTACCCAAGCCTATAAGGGCGTACGAGAACTCGAATTGGTATTCTTACGCCCTGCTACTACCTATATAACCCTCTAGGTAGATCTAAAATCTGCTTTAGCCCTATACTAGAATAGGAAGGCGTCGTATAAGTAGTATACCTCTTAGGAACCGTCGTATAACTCTAAAGTCCACTTCACAGATAGAAAGTTTATAGAGAATACCAAAGCTATACTACCTCCTAGGTTTACTTCTAGATTTCTACCACGCACTGGGTCTATAAGGCCTTAGGAGAAAAAGAAGCCATTTTCGTACGGAAGGTAATCTAGGCCCTTTAGAAAACTATTCCAACCGTATAAGTACACTCGCCTAGGGAGTAGCTATTGGGTGTATAAGAAATCTAATTATATTTCGTATAACTATATAGAGGAAGAGAAGGCAAAGGCCAAGTAGTAATTCCTTATATAGGTAGAGGATAAGGGCATAGAGGTACCTTTAGAAGAGACCTACTAGGCCTTTATATACGAAAACGAAGGATCTTACGAGCAATTTATCGCATAAGCCTAACAAGAGGAGGAAAGTAAAGGCAACTCTTTAGGGGAAGAAGAGAGAGGGTAGTAGGCTATATACTACTTAATAGTAGCTGCTTTCTTCTATCGTATAACTAGTAAAGATATCTTCGTACAACTAGACGCAACAGGCCCTGTAGACCAGTTTGTCCTAAATAATTACTATACTACTATATACTAAGGAGAACTCTAGGATATAGGGGCAGCAAGATTCTCTATAGTAGGGAAATGCTAGGTAGAGGCATTTATCCGCGAAAACCCTCGTACTAAGGTAGACTAGATACCTAGAAGCGTAAATATCTCCTTTAGATCTAATACCTCCACATCAGCAATTGGAACCATAGAGATAGAGAACCAACTAGGATCTATTAGATACTATATTCTAGATACCCAGACACCGTTCCTACTATCGTTATACGACGCCGACCGTCTCTAGGCGTACTTCAATAACGTGGAAAACGTTATTATACGAAAGGATAGTCTAAAGATTCCTATTATACGAAAGTAGGGACACCTATTTTTCAATATTAGGAATTCAGATATAGCCTTCCTAATAGAAGCTGAACTTAGGAGAGTCTATAGGAGGTTTGGACACCCTACTACCGCACGCCTCTATAAGCTTTTAGATCGCGCAGGATACCAAGATATCGACCCTAGGATTCTAGAGCAGATCTAGAAGATGTGCTATAAATGCTAGTTACACGACTAGGTACCTAGGAGGTTTAAGTTTAGACTTAAGGATAATTACAACTTCAACTTTGAAATTATTATTAATATTCTATTCTTACACGATAACTAGCCTGTCCTATATATAGTAGATGCAGCTATATCTTTCCAAGCTACTAAGTTCCTAAAATCTATGTCGGCCAAGGACGTATAGAATGCGTTATACGACTACTAGATCAATATATACCAAGGTCTACCTAATAAGATTATATATAATCTAGGGACTAACTTTGACTCTAGGGAATTTAGGAACTAGGCTAGAATTGTTAGGAGCTCGTACGAGTAGATACTAGTAGAAGCCTATCATACTATCGGAAAGGTTGAGAGATAGTATACGCCCTTAAGGAGGGCGTACGATACGCTTTTTGCCGACATTAGGTACTATACGGATAAGGAAACTATCCTCCAGATGGCTATGAAAGTACTAAATGATATAGTAGGCCCTAATAGGATTGTTCCTACCCTGCTAGTCTTTAGTACCTATCTACGTATCGTATAAGACTTACTACCATCCCTAGAAATCATATAACGCGTAGAAGCGGTGCGAAAGGCTATAGATATAATCCGCAAGATCTATACTAAAAAGGATCTCAACCGCGCGATTAATATAAGAGGAGGACCTATCCTATCCTATATCCTTTCTCTCCCAATTGGTAGCCAGGTTGTAGTATGGAGGGAATATAAGGGATAGAAAGGCCCTTACTAGCTTAAGGCTATTAAGGGACATGACGCTATTATACGACTATTATCTAGCCCTACCAAGTTTCGTACAATAGTAGTAAAACCTTACTATAAGGAAGATCTAGATATAGTCCCTATAGTATTAGTAGACTCAAACTCTAATCCTAACTTAGAGGAAGATGAACCTGGACAGCCCTAAGTATACTAGGAGGAGACCCTAGGATAGACTATAGAGCCAGGACCTCCTCGTACGAGTAGGCGAATACGACGTCTACTAAGAGCGCTCTAGGATAATATCCTAGTCTACTCTTACCTCTCTAAACTAGCCTATACTATTAGGCTCTATATAAGTAAGAAAGAGGAGGACGACCTAAAACTCTCCCTCTAGTTACGCGAAGAAGGAGTAATTATAATACTAGGCGCACCATTTAAGGAGTCTGTAAAGACTAAAATTAATAGCCTTATTAATACTAGTATCTTCAAATTTGTATTATACGACCCTAAAATATACGATAGGAGAAACCTCTTTAGAACTCGCCTTATGAATAAGGTTAAATAGAAGAGCACGAAGCTAATTAAGAAGAGTCGACTTGTCGTATAAGGCTTTAGGGATAAAGAAAAGAAGGAAATCCTTACCTAGTTACTAACCCTCTAGAGGATAAGCTAGAGACTAATCTTAGTTTTAGGACTAACCCTGATTCTCCTCCTTAACGCACGAGGGGAACTTAGGGATATTATCTAGGCATATCCTTAAGCTAAGGAGTACCTGTTTCGCTAGATCTTTACGCGACTACTAAAATAGATCGTATATTTCTTCCCCCTAGGTACTATTATATATATCTTGAAAGTACTATACGGCCTAGTAGAATTAGGCCTCTACTAGTTTCGTACGTACTATTCCTACTACCTAAAGAACTTAGGGATACGCATTTCAACCTATAACCCCTATCTCCTATCTACTAATTCTAGACCTGAAGAATTTTCTATTACTAGACTCTAGACTAACGATACCTTTTGCTTTTGCACGAAGGTATTCTTAGAGAAGGAAGATAGAGAACTTAAGAAGGTAGGCTTCCGCGCGAAACTAAAGATAATCCTATTAGAAGATACCCCCCTAGAATTCAATAGAGGGAGGATCAGGATAGAAGGAAAAGATATTCTTTTAGAATAGAAAGGGCAGGCGGACCGTTTGGAAGTTATTAACCTACGCGCGAAGGATGCTAAATAGAAATACGTTAAGTAACGCGTAAGAGGGGCGTATATCTCTTCTATCTACTAGCTAGAGACTGCTTTTGACCTCTCTATAGCAGCCTAAGTTAGAGACCCTATAGACAAGGATATTAAGGCCCTTAACGCACGAATCTAATAGTAGATCGATAATAAAGCTAGAGGCCTCCGCTTTATTCCTTTGGACCTCGCACAATCCAAGCTATATATATTTATAGATAGATCTTTTACTAATAACCAGGACCTGTTATCCTAGCTAGGATTCCTAATTGTCCTAGTAGAAGAAACCTCCCGTACGGAAATAGAATTCAAGATTAAAGGTAATATTGTCCACTGGAGCTCTACTAAGTATAAGAGGGTAACTAGGAGCGTCCTTAGAAGTGAGTTATATGGGATGACTAGAGGGTTTAATAGCGCTATCGCCCTTAGTACGACACTTTCCTAGATTACTTCCTACCTAGATCTGCCTAAGATCCCTTTGGTTATCTATACTAACTCGAAGTCGTTGTACGACTACCTTATCAAGCTAGGTATAACTATTGAGAAAAGACTCATAATTAATATTATAGCTATTAGGGAGTCGTACGAGAATAGGGAGATATTAGAAATCCGTAGAATTTCTAGTAAAGATAACCTAGGAGATCTACTAACTAAGAAGAATCCAAATACCAAGCTAGAAGAGCTAATCTCAACTAACTAGCTAGTCGTACGAATAGAGGCGTTTGTGGATAGATCTAAGGATCTAGATACCTAATTCTAGTAGTAATATCCTTAGGGATAGAGGGGAGGAGAGGAAGGTTTTTTTTCATAGTTATTTATATTAGTATTTTCCCTTTGTACGATAAACTTTACGTTTATTTATAGGGAGATTGTTTTCATTTTATTAGACTATATATACAGATCTTACTTCTTACAAGAAAAAAAAAAAAGCTGCTAGAGGTTGTAGATTCTATTATTTTTAGAGTCTAGAAAGAGGGATTGTGCGATAGCCAACTCTTACTTAGACTTCTACTATATAACCAAGACTCTACCTATATTAGTATTACTACTAATATCTATCAGAATCTATTAAACCTATCGTATAAGGACCAAAGGGGATCTACAGCCTACCTAACCAAGACTAAGCCCAGTAGTTACACTAATTACTATTAGATCTAAAGGTATAGTCCGTATAAGCACTACGAGCAAAGCTAGCCAAGATACGGTAACTAATAAACTTCTGGTTGTAGGAAGCCTTCCTATAGGTATAGAGGTAGAGAGAAGGTATAGCCGCACCACGGGACTGGATAATAAGACCCTACCAAGGTTAGTAATAGATAGTAGTAAGGATAGTATCGTACGAATATTGAAGTAGCTATCTCGGCGGATCTAGGAAGCTAGTAGGAACTAGAGCTAGCGCGGGTTCAGACTAGAGTTAATTAGGATATTAATATCTATTAAAGGGAGCTAGAGGATAATAAGCTCTTCTACCTAATACCAAATTAGCTCCGTATAATACCTAAAGAATACTCGTACAAATATTCTTAGCTAGACCTTGTATGAAGGCACGGTAGGCAGCCTATCTAGTAGGGATACGGAGGTAGACTATTCTAGTAGATCTAGGACGGGTACTTAGCTAGCCATAGATAGTATTATTAATAGTAGTAGTAGCCGCACTAGGGATGATAGGAGCACCAGTAGGGAAGCCAAGAGTAGATATTATAGGCTTGATTTTCTTCGTATAAAGGGTCAGTAAAAGCTAATTTGGAATTGAGTTTAGGAAGTAGATAGGAAGCTTTGAACTTACCGTACGAGGAGATAAGGTACTAAGGGTATAGGAAGTTATTAAGATTGAGGAGAAGAAGAAGAAGAAGAGGTAGTAGTAGTAGTAGTAGTAGTAGTAGTATAGTTTGGGGGAATAAGAAAGAGGAAGCTAAGGACTAAAAGGTACCTCTTAAGTACTCTAGCTATAATCTAGATACCTGAATAGGCTCCGTACTATTATATAACGCCCTATAGTAAAGGGATCTAGTAATAGGAAAATGGTTACTTACCCTTCTAGATTGGGCTAACATTCCTTATACGATAGGAAAAGTGGGTCTAGCCTAGTATTTTAGGCGGCCTCGTACGATATATAATAGTTTATACATATTATGGGGGCAACCTATAACAGCCTAACCAGATATTATATGTCATCTAGATAGTAGAAGATAGGTGGGGTACCTAGCTAGGTAGGTTACCTAGGAGAGAGAGATAGACAGTAGGTTTTCTGGTTTGTTTTAACTTTTATAGACTATACTAGATTATAGTCTACCACTATCACTACTAGAGCATTGCGCGATAAGAAAGGGAAGAGAAAACTCTATTATACGAACTAGCTGAATACTATATTGGTATGGACTTCAGCTATAAAGAAAATACTTCCAGTATGGATTCCTGTGGATGGCTTGGCACAATAGGGGTCTGAAGTCTCTAACTTCAGTATATTCGCATAATATGTAGATAGATATACAAGATAATACAGAGTTACTATTCCATTACACGTATACATTTCATTATCATGACCTAGGTCCAAGACCTATCAACACTAGTGAAGCATCAGCGTCCGTGCAACTGTCCCAGGTTGAAACGCCTCTCCATTCATGATTCCCTGCACATAACACCGGCCGCCAAAATCGTAATCGTCCTCAGCCTTGCCTTCACGTGGTATGATGGTAAATGGGAAGTTGCCCCCATGGAAGACCCAGACCTCTTCTCCCGGCTGTGTCTCCATGTGGCCAATGCCCATCAACCCTGTCTGTATAACAAAGAACCTCTGATTGTCCATACTGCCCTTGATAGTCCGATGAGTCCAATACAGCTTGCCGGATTCCATGAAGTTGTAGACACTTTCTACATCTTCCTCATCAGCTGGCGCTTCCACTCTTTGCTCGTTATTTCTCAGCAGATCGCCCAGAATGAGCCTCCCAAATGCCTGGCGTAGCGTATATCCTCCTGGGTACAGCTCGGACGATTCTGGGACACCTCTCTTGACATGCTCCCTTGCAAGAGTCTCCCAAGTCCGAATTTGCTCACGCCTGAGTTGAGGATCGACATCCTCGTCTCGCGCAGATATGGATGGCTCCCCAACCACCGCGATAGTATCGACTAGAACCCCTTCTACCTCTAATATATGCCTAGCTTCCTCTCGTCTAATAAGCATCCTGGAAAGATCTAGCCTTTTCCCTCCATGGGCGTTGTAACTGGGCCAGGCAAATAGGTGGAACCAGTCTGTATTCCACTCTGAAATATGTGACGCATCCAGTGCCCAGCGCGGAATTCCAGGCGTTGCTTTCTCAATCTCCAACCGAGGATCCATGATAAGAGGAAAGAGATCATTCTCGCTCCGCATCAGATCAAACGTCAAATCACAGAACACGTCCACAGCTGACATGTCGTAGTTGCATTTCTCCATGGATGGCATCGATCCGCTCGAACACAACCCCATCAAAGCATAGATCTTATCGCGTGGATCCGTAGCCTCGCGAAAACGCCATTGATTTACAAGAAAAACAGGACGGTCATGCTGTAGCTTCGCCGTATCCAACCAAACAACCATGGCCATTATTTCAGCCATGACTTTCATCTTCCATGGCTCCTTCAAGCGAATGTCGAGACAATCCGGGGTCATTTGAGTCCAGGTGAGCGTGGCTTGTCTTAATGTTTTCCATGGTAAAACCAAAGAGCTCCACAACATCATCTTTTCTGGGGGAAGGACAGCCTCCTGGACAGTCCACACTCTTTCCCACCACGGATTCTGCTCCATAGACAGGGCCCTCAACGCCTTGATCGTGCCTCCAAACGATAGATCGGAGTCCAGACAATGAGGAACAGAGACTCCCTCGTCACTGCCCGCCTGATACACTTCTGCCATGTACTTGAGGAGCCCGAGCGCCTCAATGGCTCCAGCTTCGGCGACTTCCTTTGGGATCTCGCCCATCCAGAAGACACATCTCTGACACTGTGAATAGATCCGCCGCATCAACCGCACTTGTTGCTCTTTCTCCCTCGTGTCCCATTGGTTGATACAGAGTTGGTCGATCCATAAGCGTCGTTTCTTCCCCTCCACACGCAACCGGAACAGCGCTGCGTGTAAATTCTTCGTGATGCCCACTTTCTGACTCTCAACCTCGATATCGACCAGGGAATTTTGATCACCCCATACATATGAGAGCGCTTCATATCCAGGGGACTCTTCGAGTGACGAAACTTGGAGGTGACATTTTATCGGAGCCGCGCTATGTCCATGGTGGGGCAGGAGAATGAGGATGCGTATTTCGTCTTCGAGGATCATACTGGCAATGGGAAGGTTCCTTGGCTGACAGAGACTTATCTACACCCTATCTTGCCCGTCCCCGTCTATAAGGTAGTGCGAGCTAAAGATTGGTAAGCAACTTCTATATTCAGCTTTTGCCCCGAGGAATGAACTCCTTGCATCAGAGCTAGGTAGTTTTTGTCCTTCTCCGAATCATATTTACGGGTCGACGGTCCGCAGTCAAGCACTTTCGTCCATATTCGGATTACTCCCAGGCACAACCTCGATACAACTTGTAACCGCTGCCTGATCGCTTAACATCAGACCGGCGATTAACAGTCACAAGATATCTACCTTTAGCAAGAACGAGCTCGAAGCATTATAGTTGGAAAAGCCTTGTCAAGTTCTTGGTATATATGCACACTTGCTTTTGCTGTTGCCAAAGCGTCCTCGGGTAAGGAATCGACGGAACACTAGGATTATAGCCTATCAAAGCCTTACTGACCGATCATTATTCAACCTTGAGCTCTTCAGTCGAAAACCCGCGGCCTTCCACACGCCAAATACAGGCTGTTACTGAACAGTGGTCATACAGAATAGAAATTTACCCTTGTCGGTGTCTCTACCAGACCCAATATCCATCTTCGCCAGTTCGACCTCTCGAGTCACTGCGCTGTACCGACACACAATCGAGCGGTCATTTCTGCAGTAGAACATAGATTATATGGGTTCTCCAAGATATAGATATAAGTCATCCGAGTATGTCCTTCTTTAAGCCCGGTACACCTACCTACAATCTAGGACAATGGATATCTTGCAAGTTAAGAAGTAGTCGGATGACTTGTATTGTGCACAACGACCAGCTACCTCGAACGCGTAACATTTTTGCCAAAGAGGTGTCCAGAAAGACTGGGTCAGATGATGATTCGAGCCAGGACGGATCCATTGTCTGAAGTCGCTGGGATTTTGTCGATATCGATATCGATTACGGTTTACATGTCAGAAAATCGGTTGAGGAGTTATGGTTTCCGAGGCTAGGAATTTGTAGTGTGTGATTGGAAGTAAGGAATTTGCTGGAAGATTGATTGATTGATTGTGGTAATGATCGTCTTGATTGCAGTGCATGATTGAGAGACGTTGGTTTTTTTTCAAGTGATGGTATTTTCGAGTCCTTCTATCCATACCTAGCTTTTCTATTCGTGATAATCATCTCTTTCATCCACTAGGTCTAGACCTACTCTTACTCCTACTCCTACAATTTACTACCACCCCCATCCCTCCCCAACACCATCCCCGTCACACTCTCCAACTCCTTCAACGCAACATCGCTCCTCCCAAGCAGAACCTTGATAGTCCTAAACCCCCTCTCCCTAGCCATCCTCAAATTCTGTCCAATATCATCCAAAAACACAATATCCCCCGCCTCAACCTGCACACCACGTGTCTTGCCAAATTTTTGAAGCTCTTCGAGAGCGAAGTCGTAGATACGTTGTTCGGGTTTGCGCATGCCCACGTGTGCGGAACTGATGAAGATGTCAAAGAGGGATTTAATGTCTTCCCTTTCATCGCCCATGTCCGCACCAGCAGCAGCAGCATTTTCACCGCCTGGAGTCCCCATTCCCAAAGCCCTGATTTCCTTACTCTTAATACCAGAAAGAAAAAGATCACCCTTCTCATCCCTAATTCCCTCCGGAAACGCAATCGTATTACTCAACGCCGCAACGATGAACCGTCCACGCTCCCTCAATCTGCGCAAAGCAGGGTAGATATTGGGATCAGGACTCCTAGCCATCCTCATCATATTCCAAAACATCTCCTTCGCATCAATACCCACCAATGCAGGAATCCCACTTCCCCTCACATAACTCCTAGGTAACAACGCCTCTTTCGATGTATCACCCAGGATTCTCTGCCAGTATGCAACCCACCTCTTCGGATCTTCGAGTTCCCTTCGGAACGAGGAGAAGAATTCATCGTTGAGGGGTATTTCGCCGCGTTCTGCTTTTTGCCATGAGCCGTTGGGGGAGGTGGAGGAAATGGTGTGGTTTATGTAGCCGGGGGGGATGGAGTGGGCGATTTCGTAGTCGAGGATTGCTTTGAAGGGGGAGAGGACGCAGACGCCGCCTATATCGAAGAGCTAGTCACAGATACAAATGTCAGAATGGTTGGCCACGGTGTGGACATCTTCTTTCAGGCGGGAGACTGCTTTTCGAAACGGGACAGGGAAGAAAGTGAGGGAATACGGTAAGCAGGACAGGTAGGGTTTGAGGTGGGAAAGAAATACATACCACAACCTTCGGCACCTTCGAACTCGCCATGACTTCTAAATCTCCTCTCCTCAAATCTCGTCCTCTCAAAAAATATCCGTAATCCCCTGTTATCAAAGCAGCCTTCCCCCCTCCAATCACCCCTCTTATGCCGTCAATAAACCGCACTAAACCGCAATCCAAACCTAAGACGAGGCAAGCAGAGCTGTGATTTACTTCTGATCCGCGCAGCAAAAAATATCCACAACCAGTAAATAATTGAATCATTCACATTAAACAGCAGCTCACGACAATCCCCAACAACCTGGGGTACTGTTTACCGAATCCGCTACGATCAATGGCAGTCAAACGTTTTGCCTCGGCTCATCGCCGTGACCCCGACCCGGACGTTTTTGGACTAGAAACCGCTTTTCGGTACACACTTTCAAGGCTATTGGTCAATCGACGGCTTTGATGATTTGTGATCGCATTTCTCAGCCTGTGGGAATAGCAATGGTTGATTTCTCAGTGGCAAAGTGAAGCTTGTTTGTATTCGAGGGTAGGCAGACGATTGAATTGGGCAACGACTGAATCCTCACACAAATCGAAGGCCTAGCACAGCAAGCATGGCAGCAAAGAAGAATGGCAATAGAAGATCAGAATTATTATTAAGTCACCCGCAGAACCAAATCTGCTGCTCCCGGGTCCCCAGTCACTCCTACGCTTCAAGCTCAATTCGAAAATACCACAAACCACCTCACCCTAAGTAAAAGCGCGTCGAAAGTGCCGTAGCCTTCCCAGAAACAATGAAGTAAAATCTCGCCCACTTCTTCCCTCTTTCGCTCTCCCGATACTAGATTACCGAATATTCAACAAGCCCTCGATCAAAGAGCACCCGCATCGATAGAACATACGCCGCTCTGTATCTCCTAGCCTGTAGCTGCTCCTCATGTGTGTATCTCAATTACTGCGCATTGTTTGGTTGCGAATTCCTGTCATATCGTCAATATCTGTATCATGAACAACGCGCAACCGCTATCGCACGCTCTGTCGCACCTTACTTGTTTCTGTTTGGAACCGTCACACCGAAGTAAATACCCAATGCCAATCCCAGGACGATCATAATAAGTAAGACAAGGCCCAAGCACCACCATTTCAATTTCCTTGCGTTACGAGCGCTTTTTACACCTTTGGTGAGCTGAACATTGGCGTTTTCGGTATCCTTGACAATGTTGTCGGTTTGTTCTTCGGTGGCTTTGACGGCAGATTCTTGAATGATGACGGTTTCAGCGAGATCTTGGAAGAGCTGGTTGAGGTCTATCAGGGTCTGTTCGATCTTTTGGATGTCGTTGTGGCGGGCGCGGACGGCACCGAGGACTGAAGTAGCTGCGCCGGATCGGTTGGATTTGAGCTGTTGTGATGATTAGCATTGATTCACGTTTGACAGGCGTTGCGCAAACCTACTGCAGTCTGAAAGATACCTTCATCTCCCCAATTGGCCTGAGCCGCCTCGTGCACCTCTTCTTCCGTAGCGTCTGGATTGACAATTCGGTACTGCCTCGCAATCTGATCCTGGTAACGCTTCTTGTATGTCGCCTCCTCTTGCTGGTACTGCTCCAATTGCGACTTAAATTGACTCTTCAAATTGCGAATCTGACTGTCCTTTGTAACATTTCCACCTGAACGCGCAGCGTCCGTCTCCAAAAATTTGATCTGGTCCTTGATTTGCGTGTTGAGAATCTGAGTTTGCGATACGAGGGATTCGACTTGTGTAGATGACGAGCCATCGGGCGAGGAGATGGCGCGTTGATGGGCAGAGGCAATGGCGCTCACTTGGCCTGATAGGGAGGTGATTTGCTTTCGGACGGCATCGACGCGGCTGAGGAAGTCCTGGTTCGACAGTACGGCTGGCGCGGAGGTAGGCAGGGTGTTGTAGGGTTGTCCTTCGGTTTGCGAGTAATTTGAAGTGGCGGAGTCCTGGTGTGTTAGAGGAGGGGCATTCGGGTTCTGGTGCTGTTTCAACTGTCAGACTCGGATGCAGTGGTATGGCGCTCCTTCGCATTGCTTACACCACCATAGGGGTTGCCCGATTGATTGTAGCCGCCTTGTCCACTATACGGATTGGCCCCGTACTGATCGTAGCCCGGGTTCTGCTGCTGATAGGAAGACATGCTGTTGTAGAGTGTGTTGTTCTGGGTTGAAGTCGAGGTAAGCGGGAGCCGGCGGGAGATTTCAGTCTGGCTGGATAGTTCCAGAGACGCGCGGGAGTGGTAATTACAATCACAGCCGGGGCGCAAACTAGCACAGAAGGGTTGGAGCAGACGTGATGTTGATGTTGATGTATTGATATTATAGTGCGAAAGCTGCTGCCTCACAGGAACTGTTGGATCATTTGACGGACCGAGCTGTCGTCGATAAGATCTGCTGGTCTCCGTACCTTTCGACCTTCCTGCTATGATCCTTGCTGTCAATCAAACGTCTCCGGCCTCACTACCATCCGCCACCATTCCCAGCGTGTAGGCCAAGCCAGGTTGCAGTGCCCCAATGCTTGCGTAATTGAGGTGAGATTCTAAGGTTCGAAGCTGTCTATTCTTGTCGTCGGGAAAGCAGCAAGACGTGCAGATTGCTTACGATGCCATCACTCATCTCTAGGTACGGATACCCGTTGTCTTCCATCTCCCAATACGGAGTGTGGTCAGCCGAGAGACACCACAAAAGACCGTCTCAGTATGATACCCGATGCATTCTCTGCCACTTCTTCACTCCCGCTAGCTTCTGACCCAATCTTGATCAACCACAGACATCCTCCAATCGACGAACTCAAAACGCTGGAGCCTGCAAAACCGCTGCATCCGGATGCTGTTCGTTGGCAATCCCCATAAACGGCACTCGGTGTACCTTGTCATCCACCACTCCGTTTTCGCTGCGTACGTTGAATGCCAAACAGTGGAATCTCTACCTCAGATAGGTACACCGTTGCGCGCCAACTTTAGTTTCTTGGTCGCTCGTTCACAGTCCTTCTCACGTCTCGTCTCTTCATCCTCCTCTTCACCCTCTTCAAAGTCCTTGCTCTCAATCGCCACATTCAAGTCCAAGTGACTACTGTCTGGTGCAAAAATTCCGTCACGCTCACGAGCCCTCTGCAAATCTCTGTTGAGTTTGTTCACCTTTGCATGCTGCACATATGGCCAGAATGCCTTTCCGTCGTCCATCTCTTCATCGATGTCCTCGACTTTCAATTTGCTGTATATGGAGAATTGGCGAAAGAAGGAAAGCCAATTCTTGCTGAGCAAATCGAAGACGGAGAGAACAGCCGGATCATCATGGCTGTAACTTCCAGCTTCAATCCACTCGGCTGACAGCTTGACCTCCATATCATTGATTGCAGCGAAAATCTGGTGTTGTTCGATGCGGTAGCCTAGGATGAGGGAGAGCATCTCGTGGTAGTGAGCTTCCTCCCACTCTGCGGAGTTCAACGTCATTCTGGTCTCCTTGTGCAGATCACTGTGGAACCAGAGGATTGCTAGGTCTTTTCGAGCTTCGGGTGACCAGATTTCGCCTGTTGGTGGAGGGATGTGTTCCCACACACAGGCACAGAAGTATTCGTGCTTTTCGGAGAAGGGCACAGGGAATTGACCGTGCTTTGCTGCATTCATTGGCCATGGTCCTTGACCAAGCTTGTATTCGCTGTCGATTCCGTATTCGACCTGTCGGCAGCGGATGTTCAGTGCTGCAGAGGGTGCTGGTGCGTACATTTCTAGGTTTCGTCAGTGCATATTCCCCACAATCATTGCTAACTTCACTCACCAGAAGGATTCCAGGCTGGTAGCTCTGGTCTCGATGTACTATTCGCGTTGTTAGCAGAAGAACACTCTTCTTGCGATGGATTGACGTCAAGAGCAGCGAGGCGAGCAGCGAGAGCAGTGGCGGTAGTATCCATGGTAGTATCCATGGTAGTATCCATGGTGAGTAGCTAAATGTTAGTGTTGTGCTGTTAACCTGAATGAGGAACTGATGAAAGTAATGTATGACAATGGGCAAGGCAGCGATACCACATGATCTTCTCAGATCTAGGCTACAATGCTCAGATCTGGGTCGAAGTGAAGTGAAATGAAATTCTAGGTGAATGACATCGAAGTGAATATGGACGTGCGGCATCCGGAAGACGAGAATTGATCCTAGGGTGCGAGAGATTGTTTTGAATAGATATGCGCAATGAATCTTCTATATGCTAAGTTATGTGCTAAAATGTTGTGGTAGAACTTCGTGTCAGAAACTACCTCTTACTACACTTTGAAATATCGCGATCATGTCCTGTACTTTGAACTCCACGAATCTTTCAACCCATACTATCCGAAATTTCCCAGAATACCGAATTGGCTTTATGTTATTCAATAATTGAAGCCTTTTTATCTTCCTGCTTAGCTTAAAATATGCATTGGAGACGTCCTAGGGCTTTGAACATCCTGATGATCCTATAATTTCGAGGTAAGAGGATATCTATGGTTGTTTCCTACAAGTATAACTGAGTACCTTGCTCGTAGGATAGGATAATATCTACCTATGTTCATTAATTGAGTAAAAATAGTGTCGATAAGTACATTCATACCCGCTTAGAATTCAATGGCGCCGGATTTCTAGTTCCTCAAAAAGAAATTGTACTAGGAAGTTTCCTAATTTGTACCAGGTGGCGATGTACTATCAAAGGGGTCATCTCTTCAAAGTGGCTATGCAGACGAGAGGTACCAAGTCATCGGGGGGCTGAGTCTCGATGCATCACGAAGGCGTTCATGATAGGGGCATCGAAATTAGCTAGAACTAAGAAGGTAGCACGAGAGTCGTGTGTGGGATGTCGTGAAGAATTCAATTACGAGTAGCGGTTTGGAAGTATTGGGAGAGTGAGAGAGTGTTTATTATCTTCTCGTGTTTATGTATCTTCATAAGATTTCAATTGTCCAACGCGGAGGCATTTGAAGCTGCCGAATCGGTCGGCGTTTCGGCATCTTGAGATCAACACCCAAAGTCTCGACCAGGCCCAAAGGGGAGTACGGCCGATCATTGGTTGCAGAGACGTCAGCCCCATACCATACGACTCCCGATTCCTGCACGCACCGCACACGATCCTCTCTACTACTCGCCAACTATCTACTCCAAACCATTCGCGCCCTTCCTCCGACTATCACAGCCTGTTCCCCATCAGACCACCATCAAATCCTACAATGGCAGGCGGAGGCCCCGGTGGTGTCTTCGACGGAGCTCCAGGTTCAACTGTGCCTCCCAAGGAAGATTCACTTTGGCTATCCATTCTCCTCCGCGTCGCCGCTGTCCTCTTCGCTGGCATCCTCTCGTACATCCTCTTCCGCGTATGCACTGGTGCCTGGGCGCAATACAAGAACAATCCTTCGGCCAATCTGTTCAGCCTCCGACCCAACAATGGATACAAACGCGTGCCAATCATACGAATACAAGACGAGGACGAGGACGAAGGATACCACGATGCTGAAAGCTTTGAGATTCAGCGGGCGCCCAATTTGTCAAAACCCCTGCCAGATCGACCACTACCGGACAAGCCGTTACCTCCTGCGCCTGGTCCTGTATGAAGGAGGATATGGATCAATTGTTGGAATAATACTGTAAAACATGGAAACATAAAAGACCTGGTCGTTCGGCACACAACGATGGAGACACCCGCTCCATGCCGTGCCTGACCTCATCTGCCGCATTGGCTTGATCACCTGTCAACGCGTTGCAAATTGCCCGTCGGAAGAGGAAGAAGAAGGACAAAGAAATGCGGTCACACGTCAGGGAATCAGGCTTGAGGGCCATCTGCAAAGGCTTCATGAAGATGGGCAAGCACACACACCAAGGTCCTTGGGCTCGGGTCATCTGCAATGCCCTCTGTATAGGGCGAGGAAGTCTACCCAGTCCTGGCACATTCTACGAGCAGGCATCGATCACCATGTCTCGAATCATTGCTACTAGGGATCGATGGAAGAGTTGTATACAGGGGTGGTATCGAGCAATGAAGCATGTCGAATCTTTGTTGGACGCTGGATTTGTTGGAGATGCTAACTATACCTTGGTGCTCAACAAATTGGAAGTATGGCCATTGATCTTTTTGCGAAAACCGATGTCACGCGACGATTTTCAAGACTGGTGAGGGAGGTTGGAAGAGTGGCGATCAACGGGTGCCTGCGTTTGACGTCTGGCTTATTCCTTGTTCGTACCACAATCAAACAAACCATTTCCAGATAACGTACAGCACCTCCTCCTCAACACTGTTTACTTCCTGACGCGTGTAAATCCACCCGTTTTTTCCTCTGTCACCTCTTCTCGCAACTTTTCATCTGTTGCCAACTGCGCTGTATCTGATCGCAATCCTGCAAGCCATGTTTACCGCCTTCTTCTCAGTATTGTTTGACCAGACATAAGCCTCGGGTGCTGGCATCTTGACAATCTTCCGTGCACTTCTTCCACGCAGGCAGCCATGGGCGTCGACGTTACTGCATACCTAGCCCCCTGTCTCAAACAAGACGCGTTGTCTGGTCTAACAAAGATCAAGTTTGTCAGGTTTCCTGATGATGTCCTAGATCTCAAACACATATTCTCGTGGTGTACTTCTTCATTTCGGGTGCTGGTCCACCCTTGCTTCGATGGACGACCTCACCATGAGTGATCTGCAAAATACAAACTTCAATGGGTTCTCAGATTTCACAGAGCAAGAGGCAGATGTCTTGCAACAAAATATACAACCACCCACCACTCCATCACCCACCTCAGGAAACGACACCCACTGCACTGAGGATGAATATCGGGATCTGTTTGAACCAGACACCGCAATTCCTTCAATCGAACCGTCGACGCCTGTTCAAGTCAACGATGAAAATGCAGAAGCCTTTGCGAATAATAATAATACAGCCTACGCCATCGACAATGGAGCGCCTGGGGAGCTCCTGATACCGGCACATATTGCTGGACTAAAGAATGAGTCAGCAAACCCGGCACTTTTCTCAACGGAGGATATGGATGCAATATTCGGCAAAACTGCCATGTTTGACGATACCTTCAAAATCGACGACTCCTACAAATTGGATGCTAGCAGCCCTCTACCATGGACAATCGAGAGCAAACAAATAACCGCACATACACTAGCGAGTCCATTCAAACCGGACACTAAGCTCGACTTCACTTGTACTAATGACATGCGAATATCATCTGATGAACAGCTACAGGCACACGCGCCTCCTGTACATCCGCAACAGCCTGCGCAAACTCCGAGACAGAACCGCCAACAGGGAATATATCCAGACTACGCGAACGATTCCATGATAGAAGACCCCCAAATGGCAGTCTACCGCTTCCCAGACGGCCGACGTCGATCCCACACTGTCCCACCAGAGATAAGACTGGGCACGCGACCTCAAGCCAATATGGTCCATCCTCATCCTCACCAACAACAATATCCACAACGCCAACAGCAATCGCCTCAACAACCACAATTTCACAGAGTCGTGGCGGAACATCGGCATTATCCTATGACGCCTCCACCGCCACATATGCGTCATCACGTAGCTATGAATGGGTTTGGAAGGGGTCAGCCTGTGTTTCACAGACAGATGGAACCGAGAGGGAGGCAGATGAGTCCTGAGCCGAAGAGGAAGAGACAGAAGGTTGGACATCATGTTGTTGAGGCGCCGATTAGAGAGCCGGTCAGCCATTTGTTTGAGAGTTTGATGGGGAATGTCGAGTTTGTTGTCAGGCAGGGATTGGCGGGGATGAAGTATAGGTTGGATGATGAGTTTGAGAGGTTTGTTATCCTTTCCCTGATGTGAGATGGTGATATGGGGTGGTGCTGGTGACGGTGAAGAAATGGAGTGCTAATGATGTGATAGGTCACTTGCAGACTCGAGACTGCAAAATTCGAGGATCACGAATTTGAGTCAACCGCTGGCGCCGATGGCGTGTCGTGAGCCCCCCACATTCTCGGTCCCTAACTCTGGGAATGAGATCAAGCAGGCTGATAGTATGTCTCCCCTCTATGCCCTTCTCTTCCTCTCTCTTCTTTCCATCTCTCTCCAATCTTCTCTACACAAGATTACCAACCAAGTAGACATGCTCAGCTACGCTACAAGCTGATGATATATACACAGCGCAGATTATACAGTCTCTACTGACGTTCTACGAGATTCCGTTCACCAGTACCATGTTTCTGCCGGATAAGAAGTTGCTGTATCTGAGGTTTATTGGGGCGAGTGGGACGTTGTGTCATTTGGTGCTTGACTGAACGCTAGGAAGGAAGCGAGTACAATGGCTGGTTTGAATTTGTGGATGACAAGGCTTCGAGAAGTGATTGAGAGAGGTTAGAGCTGATAACATAACCTGGGTGGTTCCAGTGACGTGAGTTGGTGCATCAGTTTGTGGTATGGCGATGTGCTGTATCCTCAATGTCAACCAGGAGGTTAAGTTTGTGATTGCGAGGTCGTTACCGCGACGATTATAAATCATCAGGAACAATTGGATTATACAATTCACACCTGGTCCATATATACGGTAAGATGATAGGTGACATGCAAACCAAAGTAGCACAATGACTTCATTGGCTCTATTTCTCTGGATAACACCTAATTGAAATTCGAATTCGCATCAACAGTCGAGGATTGACAGGGATGGATTTCTGGCGAGAGTATCCTATGAGGTCGCCAGACAATGATTGATACTGATTCTGAATTGGCGGAGTTTAGTGACAAAATTTATGTCATATTGTCTGTCGTATAGGGGGGATTGCATGGATGAAGCCGCCGTGTGAACACCTGTAGCTTTCGCTATAATTCGACCCCCCGTCGCGGAAAGGCTGACGCTCAGGCTGTACCCCCTAAAATGCAGGCGCTAAAATTGACGATCTCGCGACTCCAGAAGTCCTGACCAACCCATCAATGCAACTGAAAAACCAACGCAATGATCCGTCAATTAACAAAAGGACGCTTCATATGCCACTCTTGCCGAATTACACTCTCCAAACAATCGAATCGCCGTATTTCCTCCGACGTCTCTGACCTACCACCTCCAAATGTAGCTCGATTTTCCTCCCCTCCCAAATACGTTCCAACTTTCCCTGCTCGGACTCGATTCGCACCATCTCCCACTGGAGACCTACACCTAGGCTCCCTCAGAACGGCCCTGTATAACTACCTTATCGCAAAACGAACGGGCGGGCAATTCATACTGCGGATTGAAGACACGGACACGGTGGGTGGTATGCACTCATTCAGAATCGGCATGACCTGACAAAGGCAGAAAAGGACGGTGCCTGGTGCTGAAGAGAGGATATATAGAGATTTGAGATGGGCTGGTCTTGAATGGGATGAAGGTGGGGCACATTTTACCTGGCTAGCATACAGCAGAATGGTATGCTAACGATACTCGCAGGTCCTGAGATAGGTGGTCTGTATGGTCCGTACCGACAAGTGAGTCCATCGTTGAGTCTGCAGTGCCCGTACTATGTTCATTTATTCTGACACCCATAGTCCGAGCGGAAAGACCTTTACCTCAAGCATGCCAACCAATTGCTCGAAGCTGGTCATGCCTACCGATGTTTCTGTAACGCCGATGATTTAAACGTCAAGGCTACGCTGAAAGAACAACTCGCAGGCTTTGGGTCAGGAGGCTATGATCGAACTTGTTATCATCTTTCAAAGGAGGAATCCGACGACCGAGCCCACCAGGCCCAATCATTCGTGGTTCGTCTAAAAGCCAAGGACAAGCCTTATATCGCAGAAGACATCACTTTTGGAAAAATTGCTTTACCAAGAGCCCAGGGAGGGAAATATAGCGGAAAGTTTAGGGATCCCGTCCTAATGAAGGCCGATGGCTTGCCTACGTATCATTTTGCCAATGTCGTCGACGATCATTACATGGAAATCACTCACGTCATTCGAGGCGCTGAATGGCTGATTTCAACGCCTATGCATCTTGAACTATACAAAGCGTTGGGGTGGAAAGAGCCTGCATGGTGTCACGTAGGCCTGCTCTTGGACAATCAGGGAGCCAAATTGAGTAAAAGGGATCAGACATTCAACATGGAGGACTTGAAGCAATCAGGGAGGCTACCTGAGGCTTTGGCAAATTTCCTTGTGCTTTTAGGCTGGTCTCATTCTGACAAGAGTGATTTTAAGACCATGGAGAGGCTTGAATCTGAAGTCAGTTGCACAAATCTGTCTATTACTGATGCGCTAACAGCCATTAGTTCACGCTCAAATTCAGCAAGGCAAATCCCACGGTGAGCATGGGAAAACTCGACTTTCTCTCGCCTAAACATGCTACAGCGCGCGTAGAGACTGGCGGTAGCCGTTATGAGGTAATGCTTGACCTCGTGGTGGAGCATGTGCGCAAATTGTGCCAGAATCATGCAGAGAACCTGTTACCAGCCATGGCCATGGATGAAGAATCCCAACGACGTTACATCGATGCGGTGCTTCGACTCGACGCGAGGAATTATGAAAGCGCTCTTGATTTTGTCGCCTCACATGCCTACATGTTTCTCCGCCGACCAGAAGATCCAGTGCAGTTTGGCAGCCACGGTTCAACACCATCCAATATCCTCTCCACCTGGGACGCAAAAACCAAACGATTCAAAGATAGAATAGTAGAGTATCTTGAGCCCCTCGCGCTAGATCCTGCGCAGTGGACACGCGATAGTATTACCAAAGCAATTGCGGACGTAGATAGTAGCCTTCGTGCTGACTTCTTCGTACCTGTGGCTGGCCAGAAAGTGACCAGTGAGGATGATTTTGACCCCCGGATTGTGTTGAGACTTGTCTGGCAACACATCAGGAGTTGCGTGTGTTTTGGCCAACATGGCCCGAGCGTGGTGGACGTAATGCTGCTGCTTGGGGGTGATATTGTTCTTGACAGAATAAAAAATGTCAAGCTTGTGTTCCAGGAAGGAGAGACGGGATCCAAGCAATTGGGTGGAGCTCAACACTCATCCCGCAGACATGAGTGATTGACCGAAGAGGAGGAAGAAGTCTGCTCGGAAACAGTCTCTAGGATACACGAATGGGGTTTCTGAAGATCAATAAGCAAGGGCTGATTCTGGAGGAATTGATGAGCGAGGCCGATCCCTCCCTGAAGACTTCAAGAACTCGACTGAGGAATTTGGGAGTTGCGAACTTCTGAGTCTATAATTCACGTGGCGTAAAAGGCAAGATGGGTTTGCAGGTATGGCTTGTGCGGCCTCATTAACTGAGCCATGCGAACGGCCGCAATAAGAAGCGCTGAATCGTATAAGCGCGTAAGTGACAGCAGGCGCGGAGATAACGGAGGACTGTTGGAAGAAACATGTCAGATCTACATGTAAGATATATTTACCTCATCTTCCCTCTCGTTTTTGCTCTCGTTGCCTCTTGGCACCTCTCGCTCGTTTCTTCATGACTTGGGATCTAAAACTCGACTTTTCCGCACCACATATTCACAGGACTGGATCCCAATCTGGCGACATTGTAAGGCTACCTCCACTTGAGCTCGAACCCATATTGAAGGTTTTTTTTTCTCTTGGCCAAAATTGCCAGAGGTTTTTCAACATTGATCAGATGGTAGTGACGTCAAATTGGTCTGGTGATTGCATTCCTGATGTCCATCCGCTTGTTGATGCCTTGGGCTGGGTCACTACTCCACGACAGATAGATGGTGCGCCTTCACTTCAACCACACGATAAGACCTCACACATTCCAGCTCATGGCTATGCATTACAAGCAGACGTTCTGAGTCGACTAGATCATGATCTCTAAGCATCATCGTTTGTCAATGCTCTTGGGACGCCTTTGGAGATCAAAGAACTCATCGAGACCGACCGTTCATCTTGACAGCGACTCAGACAGTGACGACGAAGTGGTTGGAAACTCCGCGACAATGGGCGAACAAACAGACGCGATGCAGAATCCTTTGTCTATTCCGGATAGATGCGTCTCACTTGGCAGCCATGAAAAGAGCAAAGACCGTTGGCACGATTGGAAACCCCACCATCAACGAAAGCGAATAAAGATGTTCCTCGAAAGGGTTGCGGAAAAGGGAGGGTTGGCAACGAAGAAGGGCATTTTGGTCACGACGAGGATTGAAGTTGTTTCGACGCCTGTTCCCTCACCGACTTTACAAAATGGCACTTTTCGGCGTCAGCATACCGTCAATTCCATGGACTTCATCACTGGTGATGGCCCGGCTAGTCCACGATCTGTGTCCAGGTTGATGATGTCGACGCCGTCCTTTTATGCCGCGGATGCGCAAGCTGGTGCTGAACGAGGCAATCTGAGGAGACATTCTGTTCCATTCACTTCTTCATTACGTTTCCCGAAGTTGACGAATGCGGTGTCGAGATCAAGAGCACGTTCGCATAATGATGGGGGTACTTCGGTTTTGGGACTGGAGGCGGAGTGGACGCAGTGTTTGGAGAGGCCGATGGTGAGATGTTCGGTTAGTTGTGGGACTTTGGAGAGTGTGGAGAAGGGATTTGGGATGGCGGGCGGTGATGGGTTGGAAGGAAAGGGGAGGGGATCGTGGAGGGATGGAGGGAGATGTTTGGGACTGTTTGGGATTGGGAGGAGAATGAGGAGGTTGGGGAAGGTGCTTTGAAGGTGCGATGAGGTTGAAGGGCAGGATCGGGATGTGAAGAGAAGAAAGGAGATTGGGACGACGAGATCATCGAGCTGTTTGGGATAGATGGGTCGTTCTTTCCTTACCGCTTGAGCAAGAAAACAAGGAAGCGCACCTTCTAGCCTGGCGTGACGCGATATTACATCTCTCCATATGAGAACGCATCCAAAATCAGTTATTCCCTTCTTTATTCCGCAGCGCTATAATTACAGCAGATTTCGAAGCATGGAGTATTACTTCCCATTCGGAAGACAACCGGTACATTTCAACCTTGAGCATGAGCCGCCAGGGACACGGGTACACCACGGACTGCCTCCTGCGGATATTGGTCAGTACAATATTCATCAGATAATGGCTTTGGCTGGGCTAACACAGAATGCATAGAACTCCACGATAGTGCTCACGCATCTGGTCACCCGGACGGTGTATATTACATCCTCCCTCCAGAAATAGGTCAGTACAACCTTACCCCCCAACGCCAAATCTCCCAAACCAACGTCAAAATTAAATGCAAAAATCGTAGAAGTCACCCACCCCGTCCGCGTCTGGATCCCAGCCTACCACGAAATCGCCTATCTCCGCTCTAAAGTAACCCGTCTCCAAAAACTCGCCCGTAACCCCACGCCCAACCCCACCCCCACAACCCTCGAACCAAACCAACGCCTCATCAACGATCTGCACCGTCAAAACAGTTCGCTAAAGGACAAATTGACGGAATTCATGGCGGTGCAGTGGCGGCGGGAGATTGATGCGTTTAAGGGGTTGGAGATTGATCATGGGCGGGTGAGTATTTGGGATACGGGGTTTCGGGGTACGATGGAGGAGTTGACGAGGGTTTTGGGGGAGCCGGGGGGTTCGAGGAGGTTTGGGATTGTTGATGGGATTTTGAGGGATTTGAATGGGTTTGTTGAGGGGGTGAGGAAGGGGGAAGGGGAAGGGGAAGGGGAAGGTTGAGGTGGAAAATTCGGTGGTGGTGGTGGATACGCCGCCGCAGACTCCTGTCCCTGAGAGAAGATTTGGCGAGAGGCGGGATATGACGATTGAGGATTATCTTAATATGGACTTCGTATCTGGAGATGGAGGTATCCGTTATAGCGAGTGAAGTCTCAGATCTCGGCCAGAGCTTGAGGCTGGCAATATGGGATTCGTCACGGAGCTCTACCTTATGGGAGTTTGAATATTACTTCGTGTTTCGTATTACTGGAGTCTTCCATGCTGGCATGGAGATGCAGTCAGTACCTAAACATAAGTAGATTCGCTCTTTCCGTTCTACCTTGTTCAGTTTACTATTAATAGAGATTACCTACGGACCAGGCTCTATTCGAGCTAGCTGAGTAGAGAGCTCTGCCTCTAAGAAGTAGGATCTCGGGAGAAGTTTGGTGCGTGTATTACTTGTTTATTGTAGACCTTGACCTACCTTGATAATAGACGTTGCTGTAGTCTCTGTAGGACTGGTGTTAGTCCCCCACCTCCAAGTCATAAAACAAACACCGGCATATCAAGCCACATATACAAAACCACCGAATCATCGACAGCAAGGCGGCAAAGGGTAGAGACTGAGGGCGGCTGGAATGTCGGGGGTTACAAGGGAGGAAGGAGGGACTGGTAGACTGGTGGGTTGTTTGGGGTGTTGGGGATCGGTGGGTTGGGTTTTGGTGGGTTGGGGATTGATGAGGGTGTTGTGAGGAGGGGGGTGTGAGGAGGGGAGATGGAGACGGAGATGGAGATGGAGACGGAGATGGAGATGGAGATGCATTTGCAAGGTCGCGAGGAATGAAAGAGTCATACGCGTTTTATCCGTGGTGCTTAACTTAATGACGGAGTATAAAGAGTGGATCCATGGCTGAATATGAGCATGAGCACGAGATAGTGGGTCCTACCAATGAACGAATCAATCGCGTCTCATCGCGTCCAGAGAGTCGTGTTATCGTGAAAAGCTTGAACTTACGCGTCGAGAAAATCCATCCGTTTGCAGTCTTTTAAACCCCCCACCACTCCCCAAAAGAATCATCGAAATGAAAACACAACTATCAAAGAAAACCCTTTTCCTACATGCGCTCACACTCACTCACCAACTCACCAACCGAAAACAACAAAGCCCTTTCTTTGATCGATATAAAGCGACACGCAACCAGTAGTGTTCACCATCGATCGATATATCATCCCATTGATCCCCACGCTGCTCCTTCGAACAAATAGTTGTAGCGTCCACGAAAGGTCTACAAATCACGGCGGTGTCACTTGGAAGAGAAAAGAAAGACATCAACAGCACAGCCTCGGTCAGAATGAGTAACTTACCTGCAAGATACGTACCACCAGGCGGTATCCGTCCACGAGGTTCACGAGGCGGTCCAAGGGGTGGCGCAAGAGGTGGTCTTAGGGGTGGTCCAAGAGGTGGAAGTGGAAGTCCATTCAATAATCAACAACCAAGAGGCGGATATGGAGGTAATCAGGGTTATCCACCTAATGCGTATAGCCAACACCAACAACAACAACGTCAAATGCTACAAGGTGGTTATTTTGACCCGTTTGGGAATTGGGTCTCTGGTCAACCTTTTCACCCTTTCAACAATAGTAACAACGGCGGCGGTTATGTCCAGCCACAGGTTCGCAATAATCAGTGGAGGGATGAGCAACAGTCTGTTTCTAACGACCAAGGCGACGATGCAGCGACCAGTTTGGCCAGTTTGAAGACAAAGTATAATAAAACGCAGGGCCAGCTTCTAGCTATGAAAGACGAGAATACCGCATTCAAAGACGAAAACAGGAAACTGGTCCAGGAGAATGCAGAGTTGCGGGAGAGAAGTGGCACTCTCATCAAGAACGTGGCGGACTTTGGAAAGATGATGAGGGAGTTGGAGGCGAGGAATAAGTTGCTGAGGGCGCAGTTGGATAGGGGTAGAGGTAGAGAGGCCAGCGTTGAGGAAGATGGCGTGAAGCAGAGGAAGATTGTTGTGGATGAGGATGAGGTTGATGGACTGTTGATTAAGGGGTTCACTTCTGGGAAGGTTAAGAGTGGTGGGAAAGATGAAGGCGGCGTCAAAACAGGTCCAAGGAAGCATCGAGAAAAAGGTGCCATGAAGAATTCGCGCGAGGCTATGAAGGCGCTCGTTGAGGTTGGAGAGAAAAAGGAGATTGAGGCGGAGATCAACGACGAAGGAGAGGCTGAGATTCCCGAGCAGGAAGTGGTAGAGGAGGAGGAGGAGGAAGAGGATAAGGAGAGCGCACCCAAAGAGATCGAGATTGATTTCACAGTGGCTGTCGACGCGAACGCAGAAGATGAAATCGACTGGGACTTCGATGAACTCGATGGGGTTGAAGAGGCGGTGGTTCCCGAGGTGAAAGCGGTAGAGGTCAAGACGGTAGAGGTCAAGACGAAGAAGCGAAAGGCTGGCGAGGACGGGGAAGCCAACGTGGTGGAGAAGAAGCCAAAGAGAGTGAGGAACCGGAGATGATGTGCTCGTGTCGATTGGAAGAGCTGATACGGAGATTTCTTGTGTCGGGTGTGCAACGAGCTGTGCAGAGAACTCAAATGGGAGTCTTGGAATGTAAACACGCCCAAGACAGCTGATGGATTGGGTCATGATCAAATGTTTGCCGGACCGACTTCTTGATCGAGTTAGTTTGGACTGAGAGCTGTCAAAAGTTAGCGCACCTATTCGCTCTACAATAGTTACCTACAGTTTGATTTCAACATTCCAAAATAATGTTTGTTCCTAGAGGCCAGGTGCAAAGTAACAAGAAAGCAAGGCAGACATTTACACATGCTTGCCTTACAATACAAAATTATCTGGGCTCGTGAGACTGGAGTACATGATGGTGAGCTAAATCACTGGGAATTTCAAGTCACGTTCTGGAATGATGCTCACCTGGTCCGTCTTTCGCAAAAGTCTTGCAACTATTACATTTAGCCACTGTCTAGAGCGTCGTGTTAGTTGAACTAAGAGTAAATAAAGCCGCTCGTCCTGAAAACATCTCCCATCTTGGGAATAACGGACAAAGTAAGATCTAGTCGCAGCTTTCTTTCAGAAACCCCATACTTGGAATAGCTTTCGGCAAGACCAGTCAGGAACGCAAACACGATACAGACAAATTCTAGAATACCACTGCCAGCTCCTATCCCCATATGAACCTGTTGACTTTCTTCGAGAAGAGACTTTATACCAAGTATAAGACCCAGCATAGAGTTCACCAAAATTCAAGACAGGCTCTAGGTTCGCACTGCAGCGGTCTTTACTTCCTTGACTCGTGAGGCGGCACACAGACAGCCTTGCATTCGTGGCTAGACTTGTCCTGGATACGTCCCTCACAAACGTGGTGACAAGTAGGACACACTTCGACCGAGGATAGACACGGTATATATATTCCGTGGTAACGCTCTGAGGACCGTTCCGACGGCACCGTCACAGCATTCTGGATTCCTTCATCTGGTTTCTTGTGAGTCAGATAGGTAATAAACATAGAGAAAAGCCTGCCTTTTTCAGAATAATGATGATTGAACCTCATCAATTCTATAAATTGTCCTTGAAATAATCGAGATAAGAATAACTTCCCCACAACCTTCGTAGATCTCGAACACGAGGGAATCGAAAGTAGCAGATTCGGCTGGAAAGCCGTGACAAGACACAGCCATGAACAATGAACAAGTGCTTTGCATAGCAGTTGCCAGCTTCAGCTGCGATTAAATTGCTCGTATTGACGGCGGAATGAATTTCGTGATCGTGCTTGAGATGTTGTATGCTCGGTATGAGGTCCCTGTTCAATGTCACAGCAAGCATTAACAATACCGAATACCTGGAGAAAAGCGATCTCGGAATTGGGGTTTGATGTAGCACGGACTGCTTGATGCTTGCTATCATGCAGATGCACAGTCAGCTAGCCTCGCCTGCTGTGGTTCGCGGGCCAGCACGCAGACGGCGTCACCTGATGTTTTCGAGCTCGAGGCTCGTTTTGGGTGCAGATCAACAATGCGGGAGGTTCTGCGGAATGACGACTGTACTGTGGTAGCTTGGGTATTAAAGGTTAATTCTCGGCTCGATAACACCCCTGTTGTTTTCCACCCCAACGTAGGATTATAAATATAAAACTTACTTCTTTAGAAAGAGAAAAGCGAGGAGAATAAGATCCTTTTCTTCCGATAAAAAAATATTAAGGTTACGTTAAGTTATACGTAAAAGAGAACTTATCGCACGGATTAAGACAGGGGTTGCAATTAACCTTTATTCCCCAAGCTACCAACACAGTAAATGGAGCGAAGTGGATATAATCGAAAATAACTCCCGTCACTCGGCACTGACCAATTTGGAGGCGTGTCTTGCTCAAGAAACGACGCTGCAGGCTGAAGAAAAGCAGTCGTTGGCCATGGCTACTGGGCGCCACATGTCCTAGCGGGACGCAGGTACGAGAGACAACGGAGAGTTTGAATGAACTTCACCATCTTGGATCCGTCTCCGTGTAAGCCGCAGCGAGATTTGATGAGGGAGATTGGGAAAGATCGGAAAGAAGATCGAGGGGCGCGGTGTTGAAATCTTCACATGAGATTCCGAAGTGTGCATAGCGAGTGCGCCTGCATGCCTTGTGAGGAGCTCAGATGCAGGAGTGCATGCCTTGTAAGGAGCTCAGATGCATGAGTGCATGCCTTGTAAGGAGCTCAGATGAATGAGTGCATGCCTTGTGAGGAGCTCAGATGCATGAGTGCATGCCTTATGGGGAGCTCAGATGCGTGAGTGCATGCCTTATGAGGAGCTCATATGCGTGAGTGCATGCCTTATGAGGAGCCCATATGCATTCCGATGTTCAGCGACGAGGATGTCAACCCAAGAAGAGTCGGCAGAGATGATTATTGTGATGAAGAAGCGAAATGTCGGCCCAGATGCTGCCTTCGTATCAGAGTGCAGTTCGAGGTCATGTTTTCAGGCATCATGGGGGGTAATGATTGCTTTATCTAGGAGCGGCGAAGTCTCAAATTAAATCGTCCCCCAGTGTTCTCGTTTATTGCCCCCCGATCCATCACATACCAGAGTGTACGGATAGATGGGCATCACGGCTTGATGCAAGGTAGTGTGGATACAACGGACCACTCTATCTGACAGATCGAGAACTCGGATGATATCAAGATGGTAAGCGGGAGCAGTATCACCTCAGGCTCACGATGCCTTGGCTGCGGATACCTTAACAACCCACCTACAATCGAGTCCCAACATCGCCCACAGGATGCCGTACCGTTGAAGCTGTAGCGGGTAGTACCTTATTAGGTAGTAGTAGCAGTTCAATTACTTATCGCTGTTATACCTTCCCCATGCTATTCATGGCCTCACTTCATTATTGGACAGAGCTGGACTTGTCGGACGGACATCTACGAGATGCTGATGGACTCTTCGGACAGACATGTACGAGATCATGGACTCTTCGGACGGACATCTACTAGATGCTGATGGACTCTTCGGACGGACATGTACGAGATCATGGACTCTTCGGACGGACATCTACTAGATCATGGACTCTCTACTCTGTGCCTTTTCGAATCTCCACACAACCCGCTTCTTGCAACGTGAAACATCCGACTCATTGGTGCAAACGACCACCATTAACTGCCTTCCCGTCTGAAACATGTCTAGTCTCTCCCTTCGCAACACTTTCCCACCACCGTCAACTTGTCCCATACACGAATCCCACTCCAGAAAAGAAAACATGAAGCCACGAGCGGTGCCTGAGCACACTCAGGCTAGGGTCTATCATTCGGTCGGGTCCCCTCTGCTTCCGCCGCGGCTTTCTGCCTGGTCTCCCACCGCATTGGCTCGCAGCACCCTGCGAAAGCGGGTGCAGGCTAGATGGAGTCTCGATGTGACTTGGGTGTGTGCAGGACTGCATCAAGGCACATCTCAAAGCTTCATCTTTGCGCGGCATTTGTTTTTCTGATCGCCGTTGGATGCATTTCTGTCGCTACTGGCTTGTAATTATCAGTCTCTTAGCCTGCCCTGGGGTTGGTTATGGTCCGCTGCGGCCGCTTGGAATTCCGTCAACTTTTTTTCAATTCAGTTCCCAGCATATTCTCACCATTGCTATTCTTGTCATACCCATTCGTTCTTCCACCATACTCGTCGCCTCTTGAAGCTCACGTCTCTGCGATGATCCACCGCCCCCTCTCATGATACACATACGTTCGGTTCGTCATGATGGAGTTTGCTGGTGCTGCTTTCTCAATCTCACCTCTGCTATCAACATGCTCCAAGATATCCACCGTGCTGCTCAATGTCGGCAAGAACTTCAAGAGAGCGCCACTCATGATGACCAGCATCGGGACAGAATGCAATCTCATTCACGTTGCCCTTTCTCAGGTCAGAAGCTTCGACTGGAGCAGCGTGGCAGATTATACGGATGGCCGACTGGAGCAGATGACGCGAGCAACAGAAACAATTATATTGGGATGCCAGTTGACTCTTTCTGTCGTTGAGGAGTATGCTATTGAACTGCAGGATTATGTCGAGGCATCGCCACTTTCTCCCACCGAGCAGATGGGCATCATGGCTCGAGTTCGGGTGTTGTGGAAAGAGGAGGAGATGAGGGAACTGCTTCTCCAGCTGCGAGGATATCAAAGTGGTTTAATGGGTCTGATACGCGCTGCCCATGAGTAAGAGACAGTTTGGCGCGCATCCAGGGAATCATGCTAATGAATCGCAGCTCCGATTTTAGCGACTCGCAGGATGATTTGGCGGCCTCCAATTTCGCGGCCCTACTCCAACGGTCTAGATCTTCTCGCGTCCGCAAACCACTATCGATTCGCGCCGCGATGCAGCAGGCATCCACTTACAGTAATCTGTCGCGGAGCACCACTAGCAACTCTTCCCGCACCTCAAAATCAAATCATTCGGCCACTCCATCCACAAGCACGATACAATCACGGCAATCAAGCACTCCATCCTCCATCTCCCATGCCGGCAGCACACAGTCTCTCACTGCTGTAACAGTAGACCTCCACGACGCTTCAGCGCATACAGCATCGAGCAGGAAGCCTCCATCCGAAGCAGCGAGGAGAAAGCGCCCTGCATTCCTCGCGCTTCGACCGGAAGAATCGAACGTCACTCTGGTGGAAGGACGGGATGTACACACCAGGCGTCAAAAGGATCAGCTTAGACGAAGCTCTCCCACAGTCGGCCAAAATTTCAGGTTTGTACCCGGTGAGCCACCTTTATCAGGTTTACCACCGCCGCCACCGTTGTCAAAAGATGTCCACACCACCAAGGTGCCTTCTAATTGGGAAGACATTGGTGAGCTGCATGAAGGGCGGCGGCCCTCATCAACTTTTCCGCTAGAGCCACTATCCTCACCTCCAACCGCACCTCTTCCTAAGCCACCATCGAGGTCTCCCTCGAGGTCAAGATCGCCAGCTAGAGCACCTAAGATACCTAAACGTGCGCCATCTCGGACAACTAGGGCGAGTTCTCGCCAAGGATACATCGACCGCCATCCAGTCTCAGCTCCGGGTTCACAGCAGATAACTCCCCTAGAAGAAGAACCAGAGCATCAATGTGGCCCTGAGAAGAGCAAAGCCGTGGTGCCACACGAAGAACCAGACGTCGTCCAGCAAACTTTCGAGGCAGGAAATGACCAAACGCAGCCAGTAACCCCGCCCGCGGACGAATCACCAATGATACAAAATCCTAGTCCCAGTATCTTGGAACTAAAAAAGCAAAAGTCATCTCCGAGTGTGCGCTCTCTCATAATCGGGCTTCCTCAAACTGCTCGTCTGAGAAAAGGGGCTAGCGCTGAAGCCTTGCGAAAGCAGCCAAGTATTGAACAGTTGTATCCTAAACCAGAGATGGATGAACCTGTCCCTGATTTACCGATGATCGGAGTGGTCGGATCTGTTCGAGGCAATGCGTTTGGGCGGCAGTCCCACACATCCATGTCACCGCCACCAAGAATTTCGTCTATAGAAGGTTTTTCGGAACGAAATCGTAAGCGATCAGCGACGGACCTGCGCAACGGCTCTCAGAAATATGTTCTGCCCTTGCGAGCTCAGCACGGCATGGGCCGTTCAGCCTCCGATGCCAGACGCCCTCAGCATTTGAGATTCCCAGCACCGCAACGAATGCATGACGGATACCGACAGTCACCTCCAACCTCTGCGTCTTTGTCCTCCCCCTCTGATTCTCTTGGATCACCACTCTCTCAAAAGCCTACATCAGCCGACTCTGAATCTTGGCCTTTGACTCCCGAAGGCGGGCACACCTCTGATTACAACTACAGCAGTAATTATCTGTCGCATCACGCAACCCAGAACCTCCAGCCTGGTGGCGGACACTCACGCAACACATTTTCGGAAAAATCATTTGCTTTGTCAGAATCCACGAGTCAGACTCTACCACCACAACAAGCGCCTCGAGCCATTCGATCTACCGCTTCATACTCCTTGACTCCCAGCACTGGTCGAAGTCGAAACAACACCCTCGTGACCATCAACTCTGAGGCTGGCACAGGCGAAGTGGTCGATGAAGGAATGTCAACAGTTGCTTCCACGGCCCCATCAGCAATGTCTGCACAATGGTATCGAACACCACAGGAGCGCCTTGGACTGGGGACGAGGGTGAATAGAGCAGAAGCACTGCCTTGGGAGGAGTCGGACGGACCTTACGAAGAATCGGTACCTCGCGTGCCACCAAGACCAAAGGCTCCCCCTGGGAAGATGTTCAGGAAGGGCAGCGGAGTGAACATGTTCTCCGTCTTCCCACCTCGCGCCCCCTCGCGAATGCGCGAAAAAGACGATCGTATCAACGCGTCACCACCACGATCTCCACTGCTTACACCATCCTTCTTGTCTGGTGTACAGACGACACTGCCGCTGGACATGGTGACGAAAGTACACGTGATTGAAGACATGCCCCGACCAAGCACCAGCATGAACAGCCGTGAAGGGGCCAACACGCCGGCTTGGTCACGCACCAAATCGACCGAATCAAAGAGGGAAGCAAAGGAAGAGAAGAAAAAGAAGAAGAAGAAAGAAGGCTCCAGATTCCCCACCTTGGGCGACATGGTTAAAGAATACAAGGCCATGACGCACATCCGATATACATCAACGTACGCCCAAGCAGCCGAAGAACAGCGCATTGAAAAGGAAATTCGCGAGGGGAAAAGACCGAATACGAGTTCAATGGGATCGACAAGATTGGGCGCAACAACCAGTCTCGACATCCAGAACCCTTCATTCACAATAATCGGCAACGATAGCGACAGATCAAATACTCTTCGCACCATGCACTCAAACCTGCATCTCCGTCCCAGCACAGATAGTTCCAGCTCCTACTCTGAAACCATTAGCGACCACAGCATTCATCGTGTAGACTCCAACGCCACATATCTCGATGCCACAGATACAGCGGCACGCGAAAAAGCCGATAAGAAGAAGAAACGGGAGAGGAAGAAATCCAGTGCGTTTCCGTCTGTGAAGGAGATGTGGAGTGAGTATAAGAAGAGTGCTGATAGTTGGTATACGAGTGCTTATCAGGAGGAAGGGACGCGAAACGTTGCTACACCCGCTTCGCATTTTTCCTGAACAAAACTCTATTTCATTGCTTACTTTGATTTGGTAGGGAGATTTGTAAGAGTCGGTTTTTTTTTCCCCGCTATCCAAGTGTTTTTCTTTGTTGTTTGGTTGGGTATTGCAGCCCGAGTGGATATGAATGAGTCATGTAAGATGGATGTTCTGGTACCTAGGGTTCGACGGTTGGAGTGGATGAGATGGTATGCTACGCTTATTCTTTGTCTTTTCCCTTCTCTTTTATTTTCTCTTCTTGTCTCCATTTGTTACCATCCCTCCATTTTCCTTGTCTTTTCCCGTTGCCTCGTAGCGATATGTAGATGGGCTGCACACCACCACCGGAAGGAAAGAAGAGAGGGGGGAAAAGTCCCCCTAAATACCCAAAAGTTAAAGAGATGGAGTATACCCCATAGCGTAGTCGCGTTTCATTTCTAAGATTAAAAGAGGGGAGAGGGTTATAGAACTATATAAATATAAATTCTATCTACCTACATTATTATCAATCAATACCTAGACGAGAAAAATTAGTATATCTCTAAAAAGGCTCTTAGGTACCAATACTTAAGTATCCTATTAAGTATCTATTACCTCTTATATCTTAGTAATAACTAGTAGAAAGGGGGGAATATCTTACTTAGTTATAATTATCACGGGGTAACCCTATATATATTAGGGGCTGGCGCCCTTAGGAAGGTTGGGGCTCGAGGCTCATAGGATATATAGGCTATAGTAGAGACTAGTAGATAGTACGCGGACTACGAGACTATATAGCCGGCCTAATCCCTCCTTCTACTTTATACTTTAGTTAACTTAGCTTTATCTACTACCTTGATCCTCGTATATATAGGGTTACCCCGTAATATTAAGTTAACTCTATTTTCTACTTACGAAGTAACTCCCTCTACTATAAATAACCCGGACGACGAGGGTTTTCCCTCGCTCCCTAGCTCTACGGGTATAAGATAGGACGGTAGCGGACCTCCCGTCTAGCTACTCTCTACCTAATATACCTCTACGATCTAATAACTAGTCGCCGCCTAAAGGATTACGGAGAATAAGCTAAACGCGGTAGAGGTAGCTTTCGATAACTAGAGGAGCTAGGATAAAAAACTACGCGAACTAGTCGATACCCTTTAAGCGTTCGCCTCCCGCGAGACCGTAGCGCCCGCCTACGATAGGCCGGATACTATAGGCCCTCGGGAATAGAAGCCTCCTATATAGGATAGTACCGTAGCTACTTTCCGCGACTTTCTTATTCGGCTATAAAGCTCCTACTAAGTATACTCCGGCCTTAAACTAGCGCTCTCCGCCCCCTACTACTAGGACTATATTAACGACTACCTCCCGTACGATAAGCGCGTAAGGTTACGCAACTTCTAGATAGCGGGCGGCGCCTCGGGTAGCCGGGACCCCAAGGAGTTCTTTACGGTCCTTAAGACTACCTTCGCGGACTCTATAGAAAAAACGAAGGCTTTAGAAAATCTTACTAGGTTAAGGTACTAGGATAGCTAACTATAGTACGAATACTAGCTAGTTTTCGACGAACTCCTATACGTATCGGACGGGGCCTACTAGGATAACGCTATAAAAATTATATATCTAAAGAAGATATTCTCTAACTAGGTCGCTATAAATACGGTCCCTATATAATATATACCGTAGTACGCTAGGTTCTATACGGAGGTCGGCCGTATTATAGCTAACTACGAGAATACCTCCTAGTTCGCGGCTAAGAACTAAATATAGCTCTCTAGGCTAAAGTCCTTAGAGCCCGGTACGGTTGGGTCGTACGCCGGCCCTAGCGGAATAACTAACTTTCGCTCTAATACTAGACCCTAGACGGAGCTGGTCGATACCGTAATAACCGCTACCCGGGTTTAAATAAGCGGATAGCGCTCTACTATAAGCTCGTCGCGACGGTAGCTAAACCCTACTAGCTCTAAGGCCCCTGCCCGCGCTAAGTAGGTTACTAAAGCTAAGCTCGACTCGAGACGAGAGCCCTTAGGCTCTATTTCCGGTATAGAGGGAGCGGATACCGGTTAAATAACTACGTCTACCGCTCCGCTATAAACCCCGCAAAGGCCTCCTTAGGATATATCAACGTATCCGCTCTCCTCTCCGCACCGGATACCCCTCCCATATTGGAGGACTCCGAGCCGGAAGAGGCGAGAAAAGCGTAGCTCCCTATTATAGTTAGGATAAGGGAGCTGAGAGAGTACTTAAGTAGGGCTAGTAATTATACCGGGTAAGAATAAACGGGAGGAGTATATTTATAGACGTTTACCTAAATAATAATACTACTTCTCCTATATTTACCCTAATCGATAAAGGCTGCGAGTACTACGCTATAATAAGTAATAACCTAACGAGGAGACTCGGACTCCGTCTAGTCGACGACACTTTACGACGAATATATAGCGCTATAAAAGTAATAACGGATACCAAGATTAGAGGGGTAGTTAGGTTCCGTATAGATATAGGCGGATTCCGCTAGAACGTATATATATACGTCGTACCCAACCTATCCTACGACTTGATCCTAGGCAACCTATAGAAGGCCTATAATATAATCTAGATAGCGCCTAATTAGGGCCGGCTCTAGTACGGCCGTAGTCTATAGTAGATTGCGGAGCGCTACCGCCAAGAAGAACTTAGGCCCGCGGGAATATCCGTAGCCTCTACTATAGACGATACGATAGCCGTATTAGCTTATATAGAGCGTTACCGCTACGAGGAACGTAGGCCCGCGGGAATATCCGCGGCCTCTACTATAGACGGAACGATAGCCGTATTAGCTTATATAGAGCGTTATCGCCACGAGGAACGTAGGCCCGCGGGAGTATCCGCGGCCTCTACTATAGACGGAACGATAGCCGTATCTACTTATCTAGGCTCGAAGGTATATAAGGCTAACCCGAGGCAACCGGACTCCGCGGTAGAATCAACGGTATTAATACTAATTAGGTATATAGGTATAGTTAGTAAGCCTAACCCCTAGTCTAGAGACTACTATATAGTATAGAACTCTAGCCTAGAATAGTTAGACTCCGCCTCCTATATTACGATAGCTACTTTCTCCCGGGACACGGAGATACGGATTGCCGTAGTAAATATAGAAGACGTACTTAAGGCCTTAGACGATAAGCCCCCTACTATAACGGCGTAACTTAAGAAGTAGCTACCTCCGGAGATCTACGACCTCACCCCGCTATTTTCTAGCTAGAAAGCTAAGAAGCTAGCTCTCTTCTACCCCGATATTAACTATAGAATCGAGCTCCGGACGAAGGCGGACGGGTCCCTAGAGATACTACTCTAGGGCCCGCTATATAGAATATCTAAGGAGGAACTACTAGTACTACGTAAGATACTTAATAACCTCTTAGTAAAAGAGTTTATCTAGCTATCAACTTCGAACGGCGGGTCTCTAGTCCTATTTATCCGGAAGGCGTCTAGCGGCCTTAGATTCTACTATAACTACCGAGCCCTTAACGCCGTAACTAAGGCTAACCGCTACTCTCTACCGCTTATTTCGGAGACCTTGCAAAACCTAAAAAGGGCTACCTAGTTAACGAAGATCGACGTCGTCTCCGCGTTCTAGAAGCTATGCGTAGTAAAGGGGTACGAGTTTAAAACCGCGTTCCGAACGCGATATAGGCTATTTAAATAGCTAGTAACCCCGTTTAGTCTAGCCGGGGCCCCAGCTAGTTTCTAGCGGTATATTAATACCGTATTACGGGAATACCTAGACGATTACTACTCCGTATATATAGATAACGTTTTAATCTATTCTACTAGTTCCCGTAAGGACTATTTCCGGAAGGTTCGAACCGTTCTCCGGAAGCTTTTAGCCGCGGGCCTATACCTAGATCCTATAAAATTAGAGTTCGTAAAGAAAAGTATTAAGTATCTAGGCTTTATCGTATATACTAATAGAAAAGGGTTAGAGGCCGATCTAGATAAGGTAGAGGCTATCTAGGTATAGTAGCCTCCTAGGATATAGAGGGAGGTTAGATAATTCCTAGGCTTTATAAACTATTATCGAGTCTTCGTACCGGAATATTTAAGGATTACCGTACTATTAACGGCGCTAACCGGGCGAAACGCGTTATTCTCCTAGGATAAACAAGCCGAGGAAGTATTTTAGAGGCTTAAGGATATTTTTACGCGTACTCTAGTCCTTCGATAGTAGGACCCGTCCCTCTCTACGTTTATTAAGGCGGACTATAGCGGCTTAGTATTAGGGGGCGCTCTTAGCTAGGAAACGGGCGGAGTCCGGCGTCCCGTAGCCTTCTATAGTAAGAAGCTAAATACTACTAAAATTAACTATAATATCTATAATAAGGAGCTTCTAGCCGTAGTCTAGTACCTTTAATACTAGGATAGCGAGCTTCGGGGCGCGGGCTACTTTATAGTTCTTACCAATTACCGAAACCTAGAATACTTTATAAGGAAGTAGAAGCTATCTAAACGCTAGGCGTAGTAGATAGAGACCTTAATAAGATATAAGTTCTCTATAGTCTATCGGCTAGGGGCTAAGGCCGTAGTTCCTAACGTATTATCCTAGCGCGACTAGGACGGCCTAGTCGAGGCTAACTATAATTCCTAGGTTAAGTAGCTTCTCCCTACGGAGAGTCTTACTAAGTAGACGTAGGCCGCGCTATTTACTACGGAATACGGTAGGTTCGACGGATTCTAAGGCCCCTTTAGAGAGGAAGAGCTAAACCTACTCTAGAATAACCTAGCCGTAAAAGATACTATATACTAGAGCGTCTTCTAGGCCGTATAGGACGGACTCCGTATAATCCCTACCGGACTTAAACTTAAGGTCTAGATAGATAACTACTA